>CM042014.1:53531091-53718591 GCA_023525715.1 Cichorium intybus | reverse complement strand
TTAAACATGTTATGTCATTTCAACATAATATATAGCAGAAGCATGTAGTTTAATAGTTAATATATTTGATGTTTGCTATAATGGGTAAAAAGTGCAATTACAATATTGTGGGCATAAAAATAGACATTGCTTATAGTGGTGAAAAGTGTAAAGTATGTTGCTATTTCTTGCAATTGACCCTTTAACTCATATCCTTGTCTTTTTCTTATAGAATAATTCTTAATTATAAAGTTTCAAATATATATAACACATGTAGGTTGGATTCACTCATCTGAAATTGGTTGGTTACAAAACAAATCATGATACCTAACACATGTATTTTAAAATTGTATTTTAAAACCTAGAATTGATAATATCCTGAAAACTTGTTTTCCATATCTTTTTTTTTTTTTTTAAATTTTCACATAATATTCTTTTAATATTTCCATTATAATTAATTTTGGAGCATGCGTGAACTCGAATCACAATTGTCCCTAATTCAACACACTAAGTCACTAACTAAAGATGTGTACTCCACAAAATACAAAACTTCACTTATTATACTATACATGTTCGGCTTGTCATGGATAATGATAACAGAAATTATTTCCTCTTAATTTAATTTTTGAGTCTATATAATTGATTTTAGGAATGAATTTGGTCATTTTATAAGGTAAATACGGCTTCGTTTCGCCTCATTAGTAGTGCATGTATATGGTAGGTTGTTGGTATTGTAATAATCTTTATAAGTAGGATGCTCCTCCCTTATCTTCAATGGATGTATTTAAGGGGTATTTCTATTCCAAATAAGCAAATGTAACTTTGTTAGTACTGTGGGTAAATAAATAAATTAATTAATTTTACACTTAATCGGGAAACGGATACATCAAGAAGCATAAATACCATGAGGGATTAAAATATGAAACGGTTAAGGGTGTAAGGATGTTTATTTATATAAACAGATAAACAATCACAAGTCATAATGTCGATAACCTAGTATAGTTAATTTTCTATATCTGCCAAATGAATTGTAATTTGACATGTATTTAATGCCTAATAATGGCTGTATGCTGGACATCCGATAAAAAAAATCATAACAAATTTTTTTATTTTTGTTCATTTCAATGTAAAGTTATGAAGGTATACTTGTAGTTTTATAGAAAAAGAAAGAATAGAGTCAACATAAAAAGGATCTTTCAAGATTTCAAGTTTACTTTTAGCAAATGCCAAATGGTCAAGTATAATTTAAGTTCGGTAACATGGTTTTAATCATTTTAACTTGGTACTTATTTTTTCTTATATTGACAGAACAGATGTATTTGGAGTAAATTAGAAATCTCCCTCATCTGAGTATATAAGCTTCGTTTGATATGGATGCTATCAACTTTTTGCATAAATTAATGACAAAGAACATGATGTAATTGGTTGGAGTGTAAATAAAAAAAATATATATAAGATTATCTCAACTAAAATTCTAGAAATCTAAATAAGACCCACTTATAACGACATCAAACTTTGAATCATAAGTGCAAAAGATATGGAAAAAGGATGATAAAAATAATGATAATGTACAATGCAATGCATGTATAACTAACAAAACAACTAAAATTAAATCTTCTTAGTAGATTGCTGCCTCATATAATCCATCAACCTTCAAATTCACATATCTCATCTTACTTTCACGACCCCGTTGATATAAACAAAGCAAACCACATCAAATTCGCAAACCCTAATTTGATTAATAACACGTTTTTGTGCAAATAATAATTTCAAGATTTTGCTGCAAACCCTATAAATTGGTATTTAACGTGGTATATATCAAGAAGATTGAACTGCCAGCCTTTGTAGATGTTCGAAGAACACTTGAAGATTTACATCGTCGGTGAAGATAACGTCCATTCCAGCACCCACTTCGCTATTGTAAGTTGCTGAAGGATTCAATTTCGCCAATAAGAATCGTGCCTGTTTTCCATTTAATTTATAAGAAGGTCGAATATGAGTAACGAATAAACGATAAGATAGTTTATTTGATGTTTGACCTGAGAACCATGTTGATCGCACACCACCAATCTTGGAACAGGAAACCGATCACGTATTATTAATTCAGCATCGTCATGTGGAGCTTGTAATAATTGTGCAAATGCCTACAAAATGATGAAAATAGATATAAACATTAAGAAAACTTGGAATTGATGATGAACATAGTGTAAAAGCGTACATACCTGGTGTTCTGGTTGATTCTGATAGCCCATATTTCTCCATTGAGCTACAGTCATTCCATGGAAAATAACGACACTGAAATACGAATCTAGCAAAAGGATTCGATCAGCTGAAATTGATGCGACGTCAAGCAACGCAGGTGAAGGCAATGAATTGAAGGAATACGAGATCAAAGAAGGCTGAATCATGACTGTAGCATTTGTAATACTTTCCCGATTAAGCATCATGCGAAAATAAGCAGTTTCATCTGGACTATTATTGAATACCTGTCACATACGATCAAATATAAAAGGTTCGTCAACATTCTACACTACGAAATGAGTAATCCGAGTTTGATTGTGGCGATTGAAGACAAATAGGTGTCCGAATGATAAGTAAATGAAATTAAATAGACAATACGACGACAATTACCTGCACAAATGGAGATCGTCTGAGATTGAACATAAATTGAGGGAACAAAGAGAAATTAGGGTTCAAGGAGAATGAATTTGGGTCGTCTTTGCGGTAATCACCAAATCTAGAACATAGACGAATCAGATTTCTATCTAACCACCTTGTCGCATCAAATGTTTCCTAAAATTGAAGAAAATATAAGAGAAAGTATTATGAAACTTCACAGAATTATATTAGCGGTTTGAATTTATGAATACCTCCGTTTCCATTTTGTAAGAAGTTAATCTAGCCATTACTACAGCAGCAGTTTCTTGATCGAAACCTTGCATTAATTCCTGTATAAGAATATTAAAGAAGATAAACATATTGTTTTTAAAAACAATAAACAGATTTTATAATTTCAAAAATAAATTTAATACCTCCGAAACTGCAGAACCTTCTATCCATCTTCTAGTAATGGTAGTAACTCGCAGCTTTGATTGTCCATCAATACTTTGGTAACTGCATCAACTTTCATTAGTAAATTTCAAGAAATAGCATCCTACTTTTACTTCTTTCTATTACAGCATTGTATTTTCAAAAATTGAAAAATCTACCCAATGAAAGTACGTTGCTATTTCTTACAAATAAAATAAAAAATTGTGCCTAATTTTTACCTTGTAAGAGTTTGTATATACAATTGTGGATTTAAGTTTCCTGAATGGTCTGGTTTATCACTTGAAGAAATGTCAAATAAAACGGTCAAACATGTGTCGTTGTCAAGTCCACATAACTTCCATGCATTAGTATTCCCCTGTCCAATTGTTGTACTTGCAACTGCGGGTCCCTTCTGCAAGGTCAGATTTTTTTATTTTTTTAAATATATTAGTACCCAAAAACAGACATTTTTTTAAAGATATAAATCAGATATTTAATGGGGAATTAGAATTTAGAAGTAAGATTTAGTAAATTACCTTCTCGAGGGATGTGCAAGGTCCAATAATCCCTTGAATTTTTATATCTTTTGAACAGTTCATCTCAAGTGTGCCACTGCAAGTAATAAATTAGTCATGAATTCGAAAAAGAATTATAATTGTGGTCTGTTAATATAAGTTCCTCAATCAGATGATATACTCCGAAATTGAAATAATTAGATAAAAATTAATTACATAATATGATTTTGTATTTGAAAAAAGGGCAAGAAGGTTAACTACCAAGTACCAAAAACCATTAATTTGAGAAATCAAGAAAACACACAAAAACTAATTGTGAAGCATAAAATACTCACTTATATGAAAGACCAAGAGAATCTTCTCTGTTTTCAAAAACACGTTTAAATGAATCCCTAAAAACTGAATGGCCAAAACTTTCAGATAAAACAACAAGGCCACCAGTTCTTTCTATAATAACCTTCATTTCTGCAACCCCAACCTAAAGAAAAACATAAATTTAATTAGATGTCAAAAAACACACACACAAAAAAAAAAGTAATTATAGCAATAAACAAATAAATGGAAGTACGTTGCTATTTCTTTCATACCTGGTCTAGTGCAGAAGCAAAAAGGTCCAGGACATGACCTTGGCTAACCATCTGCTTTGAAAGTTCTTCGTAAAACTGGACTGCCTTTCTGAAATACAATGCTGCATCCTTGTCCAAATCTTTATGTGAACGAACTGGATCTGATAGATCTTGTGAGACAATCTGTTAAAAATTGAAGCATCAATGGCGTATTGATACATCTAAAAGAAAGGAAAAGTAACAGAACTTACAGAACCATTGCCTTCGGTACATGGCCCACCGACTAATGCTACTATACGACCGCCAGTACCAGGTAAGCAAGCACCAAGCAAACCGGCGGCAACACTCAGTGCGACACCGGTGCATCTCAATGATCGATTACCAGGTGCTACAGGCCATAGATCGACGCCCAATTCTTCCAATCGCTGGATTTTTAGTTTTCGTAAGTATCGGAATTGGGAGGAAAGAGGAATCGTTGAAATTGGAATCGAATTTTGTAGTTTGATATGAATTTATGATTAAGTGATTAACTCACCGAATGGATGATGTAGGTGCCCTCGGAAGCAGGTAACAAAAATCTGGAAACCCCGGGATTTGGAAACCCTTGACCTTGTATTACCCCCTTTTGAAAACCCTGACCTGGCCCACCGCCCATTCTCCGGCCGTTCGCAACACCACCGAGGAGTCCGAGGTGATCCAACACATGATCTCTAGACATCTCTTTTGAGCCTTGAAAGACATAAACCTTGGAGATATCGGTGTATCCCAATTCATGGACCTGAACTTGCGTCCCGAAGGAAACAAAACCCACCAACGCATTCTCCGGCAAGAGGTCGAGCGCTTGTTGTAATGCTAATTTCGCAAATTTAAGTTCCTCCTCGATCATACACGTGTCGAGTACGAAGACGTAAACGGGTTGAGGAAGGTTGTGGAGGGGGTCGGGATTTGGGACGGCGTATTCGACGGTGGTGTATTGGGGGTAGAGTTCTGCTGGGACGTTGGTTTCGGAGATGCCGGAGTAGTGGTGGGGGAAGTGGTTGCGTTGAAAGCAAAATGGACAGATCCAAATTAGGGCTGAGAAGTCGACGCGGCAGAAAGGGTTGAGGACGGCGGAGCAGGTCTTACATCGGAGAGGCGCGTAAGGATTGTTCGGTATGTGTGGATGAGGTCGGATCGGAGAAATCGAAGCGGCGATTGGAATGACGCACTTGCTTGCTTCAACTTTTGTGCGAGGCCAGGCGTTCCATGTCATACGAACACCGTCGATTCCTTCTGGATCCGTGTTAGCCATTTCCGTCGACATCTTGACTCCAAAATCTGAAGCCGATTCTGTGTAATTCAGATAAATTAGACGAATGACGAATGATAAACCGAATTCCGACGACCCCTTTAGGAAGAACGGAGAAGAGGGGTCATCAAATCAGGTGAATCGAGGGTCAAATGCACATCGATTTGTAGAATGGTGTTTTTTGAATTGAACCAAAAGATGAAACGACTGATTTTGGTTCATTTTGGAAAGAATCAGATCGTCATAACGTACCGGATTGGTAGGATGGAAGAGACAACAATCCATGTCTCTCGTAGCATTTTCAATTTCTTCCATGTTCATCTGATCGTTCATTTGTTTATATTGATTTAAGGTGTCATATGAATGACAAATAATCCTGGGTGGCCAAAGACGTGAGGCGTCTGCATGGAGAGGTGTTTCTAAAAATGGTTTTTAATAATAAAAAATTGTTTTGATTTTTTATTCTTAAATTGTTGTTGTTTTTGTTTCTCTTTGAATTTTGAGAAAAGAACACGTTTTGATGTATTTATGTATTTCATTAAAAGTTTTACTATAAATATTATATATATATATATATATATATATATATATATATATATATATATATATATATATATATATATATATATTAATTACCAAAATGAATATGTAAGAGTTTTTCACTATTCAATTGGTATCTGCTATTTCTAGAGCCATAATTACTAAATTCAGATCATAGTATAATTGGTAAAGCATATGATACATATTGTAAATAAGTTTTTATTTGGAAATAGCAATTTTGATTCTTCTTATAGCAAACTTTTATATTTACGTTTTTTTCCTTCAACTAATTTTGAATTAATTGTTTTCACCCTATTTATTATAAAGTTATATTATTGGTATTTCGTAAGTTACGATTCCAGTCCCTTATTATATTTTAAAGTTACATTTTTCGTCCCTTACGTAATTTGTCTTTGTCGAGCTGCGTTTTTTCAATATACGGGGCTTCCGTAGCATTGCGCGGACTGTCCGAATACTAGTTATATATAATTAGAAAATTGATGATCACAGCCTTTTAATTAGAAACAACGTTAATATTCAAATTGTTTTTTTCCTTTTATTTAAGATCATATACGCATTATTAAGGTATGTTTTGAACCGACAAAATATATTGCCAATATTTTATGGGTTGAAAAACTAAAAACCGATAAAACATATAAAAAATTATTCTAATAACATTTCTAAATAGGGCAGTGCCAAAACCAAAAAAAAAAAAAAAAGATGCATGATGTGATATGTGTATACGTCAATTCAAACAACATATACATTCATACATGTCGGGTTTATTTAAGATTACCCTTCTAATTTTTAAATATTAATAACCATCTTTAAAGAGAGCTTTTATTATTGAAATGGTTTTTTCTTTTTGGTCAATAATACAAAATGATGGATTCTAGAAATGTAACGACCCAAATTTAATAATATAAATATGTAAAACAATGTGTGTATAATTTAAAGTTTTATGTATATTTTATGAGAAAGTATGTTTTTAAGGGTAAATTAGTCATTTTACCATAAGAAGGGTAATTTGGTCATTTGACCATATACAAGAATTATTATAAAAGTATAATTCTAGTTTGGACTAAAAATGTAAGAATTTTAGTTTCATGTGGCCAAAGTTAATATTAGTGTCAAAAGTCCAAGGAATGAAAGTTCAGGGACTAAAACTGTAAATATGGAAAATATAAAAATGAGAAAATATCTCATTAATCCTCATAAGTTCAGAAAATTCTAGAGAGAACGAGAGAAGAGAGCACGGGAGGAGAAGAAGATCAAACATCGTTGCAAAGAAATCAAAGGAACATAATTGGAACTAGTGATTCCAAGCTTCAAGAGGTAAGGTTTTCAAGTTCTAGGCTCCAAAATTCTTGAATGAGAATCGAGATTTGATTTCTGATTTTTCAGAAATTATGATTCCAATGTAAACATCTAATTCATCTTGCTCAAAATCATCCATTTAACATGTTCTAGCCCTTGAATATGTTAAAAATCAAGAAATGGTGATTTTGCTCAAGAACCCTAAGTCACGGGATTGAAAGTTCAAATGGTTTTAATTAGTCTAACATGTTAGAAATGATGAAAGAAACTTGTATTAACAAGCAATTCAATGAAATTGAAGATTTAATGCCAAAAAAAAATGATGAAATGGGTTTTTAGCTCAAGAACCCTAGAAATGGGTTAATGAGTTAAAACTGATTTCATATAGTTCTAAAGGTTTTGTTAAGTTAAAAATGTCATAAAAGAAGTAAGAAATCAGTCTACAAGTTTGAAAATTCAATAAATGGGTTTTTGGTGAAAAATGAGGATTTCGGAAGAATTTTCAAGTTTATAAAGAAGATTTGATAATTTTGTAGTTTAAAATCAAGTATAAGTTGGTATTTAGGGCCTGGAAATGACCCTAAACCAATTAAGTCAAGTATTAAGAACATATCTTAAAAATCATCAAAGTATGTTGCTATTGTTGAAAAATTGGAATTTTGTCAAAAGCCTTAGAAATCAATTTCACATGATTAAATTAATTCTAAGGGGTTTTAATGAGTTCCATATGTGGAAATTTGTAAGACCCGTTCCGCCGAGTCGCGGCCCGAAGGAATCCGCGGCGCGGCTTTTGGAAGAATCTAGAATCGTGTAGGATTTGTACGCGCGGCGCGGTTCTAAAGAATCCGCGGCGCGGTGCGCCGCAGTCATGAAAAACCCTAATTCGGATTTAAACGCCTATAAAAAGGACCCCAACCCTAGGGTTCGTGTTTTTGGAGAGTTTCTAGAGTAGAGGTGTCTGGTTTCGGCAGATACTCTTTGGTCTCGAGGTGTTGAAGGTTTTGGGTGATTAGAAGAAGGAGATCCACGCGGGAGAAGATTTAGAACGGATCGTGGGCTTCACTCCGTCCTTCAGAAGTGAGGTAAGAATATTTACTCTTCTGACTTTTCTGTTTATCCCGTCATATGGTGTTACCAGTTGGGTTGTAGCTTTAGACGATTTGTAGCCCTTAGGGTTTGAACCAAGGACATGCATGGACTTGCATGTCCATAAAGAAGTGACCTTAGGGTAGTTCCTGATCCCAGGAAGGGTGTAGAAAGGAACCCTAGCCGATTGATGTACTGTTAATCACTGAAAAACATTTTGGAATGTTACGAGCCGCGACGCGGACTGGCTAAGTCAGCGGCGCGGACTCGGCTGAAATCCCGTAATTGTGCAATGGTAGCCGCGGCGCGTAGGGCGAGGAGCCACGCCGCGGCGAGCGACTGTTTGTCCAGGAATTTAGTTTTGACCACGATTTGATGGCAAATAGTGAGTCTAACCTTTAGACAGGTCTGTAAGAGCCTAGTTAGTAATTGATATGTTGTATGTGTGTGGGATTTAGGTGTGTGGACGAGCTAAGTGGGGATATTAGAGAATAGCTGTGCGGTTTCGAATCAGGTGAGTATCCTCACCTTACTATATGATGTTGCATGTTAGGCATCTTGTGTGTTGTTTACAGTTATATGATTTGCTCTATATCTGTGGTTATTTGCTGTTGGGCTCAGTACTGATGCGTGTCCCCTCGTAGCTGTTGTATGGCGAGTTGGACTATTGCCTTGTCCCATAGCTGTTGTATGATGGGCTGGGCCATAACCGGGAACCCATAGCTGTTGTATGATGGGTAGAACCTTCCCGTGTCCATAGCTGTTGTATGATGGACGCCCGTAGCTGTTGTATGGCGGGTAGGGTCGGGTCGTTCTCGAGGACGGGTTGTTTAATGTGTGGGCATGTATGGTAATTTGTGGACTCACTAAGCTTTAAGCTTACCCGTTGTTTTTATAATATTTCAGGTAAATCGATTGACAAAGGGAAGGGCAAGGCGTGACGGCGGCGCATCGCATACAAGAATATTTATGTTAATGAATTATGTTATGATTTTCAATAGTTTCCGCTGTTGGTTTAATAAATAGGTCGAACGGATTTACTTTTGGAATAAATGTTTTATTGAAACTTTGATAATAAATGAATTTTAGAAATTTTGAAATTGGGGCGTTACAAAATTGTTAAAAAAAAAATCAGTAGAAGTGATTAATATTGGATAATTTCGGTTTTGGACAAAAAAATACAAAAACGGAAATGTTTGGAAAATGATTTAAATCTATGATTTTAATGGTTAGAAACTGGAAAAAAATGAATGATTTTGATCTTGGAACAATCCCTAGTGATTAAGTCGTGTATTAAGGGCTTAATATGGGAAAATGGTAATTTGTAGCATAAAAATGGAGCATCTGGTCGCACCAGGCGTGATCGGGTCGCGATCCCCCTTGGGATCGGGTCGCGATCCTGCGTCAGAAGCAAAAATGCAGTTTTTCATCCAAGTCTCCTGCCAAGTGATTTTCAATTTTTAGTTTTGGTCTTATACTTGTCCGTTTGACCTCAAATTTTAAACATAGGTCTAATATGTTATGAAACTTCATGAAAAGTTGTCGGAATCGAAATACGACCCTCCGAGGGTACTGTAGCAAAATACGTATAAAATACAATTTAACTAAAGTTGGTCATTTAAAAGTTATAGACTTGTTATGACCCAAGATAACATTATAAGGACTCTAATGAGTTATAGAATCAGTTAGCATGAATGTTAAAGTATAACATGTTATTAATAAAATGTGAATAAACTCCTTAGGTACTTAAGGAGTAAAAGATCATGAATAGGAGGGACAAGGAAAAATGATGGTTCTAGTTAGACTTCTCTAACTAGTCAAGGTGAGTAATGTGTGGATTTTCAAGTACATAGCAAAAGAATTTTTATATAAAGGAATGAATTTTATGAAGAAATGATTTGTGAGTCAAAATGGTTTTATGAAAGTTAATATGGTTAATGAGAAATGAAATGGTTCTGAGGAACTAAAATGTTTTGTGAAACTGGAAATGATTTCTGTGAAATAGTAAGTATAATTTATACAAAAGATAAATGAGAAATACAGAGAACTAATAAAGTGATTGAGCCCCGATGATAAGAAAAGAAGTATCCGGATAAAGACCACGGCCTGCTGCGGTAGGGGTGGCAATAAGACACTACTGGGATGGTACCTCCCGTTGCGAAGTAGTTGTCTTACCTTGATAGATGAATCCGTTTCATGCTATTGGGGAAGTAGTTATACGGGTGCGTCTCGTATAAAACCTACGGGTGCGCTCGTAGAAATGTGCTCATGAATAATAAGGAATACCTATGGGTGCGCTCATAGGAAATTAAATAATATGAATGTTTTGGAATGTGTTAAAATATGGAAACTGTTTTGGGTCAAAACCCATATTACTCACGAGACGTATGTCTTACGTATGTTTTTTTTTAAAAATGCTATGTACTCAGGTAATCAAACAAGGAATTAGAAGAGTCGAGTGTGGGATGTGATGCTTGAAGTGTGGTAATGATACAGAAAAGTAATACCCCGTGTGTATAACTAAATATTTTGTATTTTAAAGTCTTAAAAAAAATTTTGGGTGAGAATGGGGTGTTACAAATTTGGTATCAGAGCCATAGTTTAAGCGAACTAGGTGTCAAAACTTGAACCTAGACTTAAACTGTGTAAGAGTTAAGTAGGATACATACTTTAATATAAGGTTGAAAGTAAAAAGAAGTGAGGGTTAACCTGAAACAGTGGAACATGAGTCCTGGTGGTAAAGCTGGAAGCAAATATGTATAGGTGGTTATAATATTATGGGCCCGTACTATCATAATCACAGGATATATATTTGAGTTTGGTGGAACCACACAGGAATCATGTGAATCTGTAAGGGATGAGTGTAAGAGATTTGGGAAGTATAGAGTCGATATACCTATGTAATAAAATCAAGTATGACTGAAATTGTTAAAGTATGATTGAAAAGAATTAAAGATGAAATAATAAGTATGAGGTATGAAGTGGGGAAAAACCCATACTCTATATGTGAATTATTATAAAGTATGAATGAAGAGAATTAAAATTAAAGATAACAAGTGTGTGAAGGGTAATAAGGTAAAAAAAAAATCCAAATATGTGGTTGTGATAACCACCCTACCATATGGAAAATAATGTAAAGTATGCGTAATGGAACGCGAGGCAGTTTGAAAGGAAACAGTAAGATAAACGTGACCAAAAAAAAGTATAAATATACTGAAAGTTTTGAATGAAAAAAAAAATAGATTTTGTAATACAAATATAAAAGGAAGTGTATAACTGAAAATTCCATTGTCTAACGGAAACGAGTTACGATTATGGAATAAAGATAAAGGTAGTGTCACAACAGTGACTAAAGAAAGAAACATTGAAAATATATATATATATATATATATATATGAATATATAGATAGGAAACTCCTAAAACAAAAAGAAAGGAAAGAAAGAAACGAGTTGGGCTTTGTAATCAGAGACAAATCCAATGGTTGTATGAAAGGGTAAAGAATAAATATGGAAAAGTAGTATGATGTGTCTCCCAGGGATAACCAGAGAATTAAAGTACATGTACTAAAAGCTATGATCAAATACATTATTATAAAAGGAAAGTAACATACTTAATTAAGTATTAGACAATGAAGTAAAGACAGAAACAAAAATCTAGAAATGAGAAGTCGTGACTTCCAAATCTGAAGGAAATATGATAAATAAATGCATTTAATGGTTGGAACAAATGATTAAGTCATAAGTACAATGCTATAATGAGTAATATAACGAAGTAAGTTACCTGAATGGGCAGGAAATGAAAAAAAAATGGAAAGTTATTAAAGGCTATGAGTATTTTGCATTAACATAATACGATTATAAGAAAATGAATTGAGAAATGGGGTTGAATGCCTAATCAGGTGTTAGGCAAGAACTCAAAGATAAGACAAACGATGAGGATAATGAGAGGAATATAAAGAAAGTTATTAAAAAAATGGTGATGAGAAAAATGGTTATTGACGTCAGACCTAGTGATCGTATAAAATAAGTATAAGAAGAAATGTAAATGATAAAAGGATACCTGAAAGATTGTGAGAAATAGTCAGTACATGGCTGGTAATGATGAAACATAAGGAAGAGTGTATATGTGTATATGTGCTTGTAAATATAAAAGAATGAATAAGTTAAGGGACATATATAAAAGTATGAAGCAAAAGAGTGAGATAATGTATTTGGCATATAGCCCAAAATACAAATGAACGAAAGATAACAAGAAAAATAAATGAGAGTTATGTATTATCTAAAGACATATAAGAAATAAGTCTTATATGAAATATGAAAAATATAATGTTGTAAGGAAATGTATAGTGTATACTGTATTAAAAATACGAAAAAGGAAGGAGTGTAAAGAAATGAAGTTAAAATGAAATGTTATCAGTGAATGATAGTGGTGGTTGAGAGTAATATCAAGTAATTGCTATAAAAAAATAATATATAGTTGGAGTACTCAATTTGAGATCTTAAATCAAAAGAGAATCAAGTAAATACATATGAGTATTATACGAATTAAAACTTGTAAATATGTGTTAAGAAGTTGTTAAGACAATGAGTTGTATATCATTGACAAGTTAGAATCATAATAAGACTAAAAGCATATAAAGCTGGTAATAAAATCCTTGACAGCTTTGACTTTTATAAGAGTCAAACTTAGAATATGTCCATAAAATTATTTGAAGTATGTATGAAGTATTTTGAAATTGAGCTTGGAATTATGCAATACTATATGTAATAAATTAGAAACACCAAAGAATCAACGTGGTAAAGTCGGGGTGCTAAGCAGTAATCAAGAGGTAAAAGAGAAACAAAATTTACTTGAAAAGGTCTAGAGTGGGACAAGAGTTTGAGAATTGATTTTTGTAATCAAGAAATTAATAAATATGGTTTGTGAAATCTAATTACACCACAAGATGATAATATCATGAAAAGTGTAATAAGCATGAAAATGTGAGTGGTCATATACAAAATATATGAGACATTATAAGTTAAAAAAAAATGGAATCAACCATGGTAAACAATTGGAAGACCGGTAGAGAAATAATATGTAAGAGATAAAGTGCTAAACTAAGCACTAAAGTGAAAAGTAAGTACTATAGGAAAGTATTAAGACATAAAATATTAATATGAGAATGGTACACGGGGTACCCGAAAAGAATGAAAAATGTACTTATAAAAGTATTGTAAGAAAATTGAAGAACGAGAGAGACATATTTATATTGGTAAGAATAATGAATAAATGAGATTGAAATCTCATAAATAACAAAAGTGGATGAAAGGAGTAATTAGAATGTTAGTACGTTAAAATATGAACGTAATACAAGTAAAGAGCAATATAGGATAAGTAAATGTAAAAGTAATGTGTATAATGTACAGGAAACGAGTAAGAGGCGCGTGAAATTGAGATCTCGTGAATTAAAGAACAAGAACGAGAGTAACGTTTGAATCATTAATAAATCAAGATACAAAAGTACCACAAGCACCACGGGATGCAAGATATGTATTCATGGCAGTAACCCATGTGAATTATAAGGGGAAGAAGATATTAATATGGTGGGGATGTATGAAAGATAGAATAAAGTTAAATGAACCCTATAATTACATAATAAAGGTGATGAAAGTAAGAGTAATGAAGTTGACAGCAACAATGGGTCAACTTCAATAGTAAAAAACTGTATAAATCTACAAGGTCAAACATTGTGTAGTATACATAGAAAGAAAGCTAATGATGTGTAGTTTCTAAAAAAAAAAAGAGGTATGTTGTTTCGACTTTTCGGGAACAAGATATACGGATTTTCGTGAAAGATACACTGTTTTGACAGATCCTGTCCCCAAACATAAAAATGAGAATGTAAAGTGTAATGAAAAGAGGAAAAAGTATTCCTTATGAATAGTAATAAGGCGAGAGTTGTAGTAGAAGTAAAGAAGAATAAATTGAAGTTTAAAAGATTTAAAGAATGACTATGTAAAGATAAGAAATTATAAAGCTTCTGAGAAAAAGAAATAGAAATAAAACATCTATACAGTAATGAACGAGTAGAGGAATGCGGAGAAAACGTTGTAAAACAAATTTGTTAAAGTAAAATGTCCATTAAGGGACAAAATTTTACAAAGAAAAGATTTTTGTGAATTTTGTACAAATATGGATATATAATTATATTTAATAGTATGTGGAAATTTTTTTTAAGTAAAGAATGTGATGAGTATAATCTCACAGGTTTTAATAAATATATGGGGAGAATTATATAGTAGACTGCTATTTTTGATAAAAATATTGAAGTATGAAACTATTTTGTTAAATAAGTTTACTAAGAGATTGTATGTCAATGAAATGAGATAGAAAGGAAAGTAACTAGAATGAAGAGTATGAAACATGAATGAACGACTAAAAGGTTGACAAAACAGATAAAATGACCAAGATGATAATTTGGTTAATTGGGAAGATATAAAATTTTAAAGAGATTATGTTAATCCACTATAAATGATTGAAAGCAGGAACCGCTAAGAGCTGATTACAGAATCAAAAATAACCAAAGAAGAAAAGATTAAAAGATAAAATAATTAAGAAAATGATTATATGTGGTAAAAAGAAAGTATCTACTAGAACTCAACTTTGGCAGAAAACATTCGAAAAGGAAGGGGAAGTAATTTCCTTAATTTAGTAATTGTGCAATGATTCCGAGGACGGAATCCCAATAAGGGGGAGGTAGTTGTAACGACCCAAATTTAATAATATAAATATGTAAAACAATGTGTGTATAATTTAAAGTTTTATGTATATTTTATGAGAAAGTATGTTTTTAAGGGTATATTAGTCATTTTACCATAAGAAGGGTAATTTGGTCATTTGACCATATACAAGAATTATTATAAAAGTATAATTCTAGTTTGGACTAAAAATGTAAGAATTTTAGTTTCATGTGGCCAAAGTTAATATTAGTGTCAAAAGTCAAAGGAATGAAAGTTCAGGGACTAAAACTGTAAATATGGAAAATATAAAAATGAGAAAATATCTCATTAATCCTCATAAGTTCAGAAAATTCTAGAGAGAACGAGAGAAGAGAGCACGGGAGGAGAAGAAGATCAAACATCGTTGCAAAGAAATCAAAGGAACATAATTGGAACTAGTGATTCCAAGCTTCAAGAGGTAAGGTTTTCAAGTTCTAGGCTCCAAAATTCTTGAATGAGAATCGAGATTTGATTTCTGATTTTTCAGAAATTATGATTCCAATGTAAACATCTAATTCATCTTGCTCAAAATCATCCATTTAACATGTTCTAACCCTTGAATATGTTAAAAATCAAGAAATGGTGATTTTGCTCAAGAACCCTAAGTCACGGGATTGAAAGTTCAAATGGTTTTAATTAGTCTAACATGTTAGAAATGATGAAAGAAACTTGTATTAACAAGCAATTCAATGAAATTGAAGATTTAATGCCAAAAAAAAATGATGAAATGGGTTTTTAGCTCAAGAACCCTAGAAATGGGTTAATGAGTTGAAACTGATTTCATATAGTTCTAAAGGTTTTGTTAAGTTAAAAATGTCATAAAAGAAGTAAGAAATCAGTCTACAAGTTTGAAAATTCAATAAATGGGTTTTTGGTGAAAAATGAGGATTTCAGAAGAATTTTCAAGTTTATAAAGAAGATTTGATAATTTTGTAGTTTAAAATCAAGTATAAGTTGGTATTTAGGGCCTGGAAATGACCCTAAACCAATTAAGTCAAGTATTAAGAACATATCTTAAAAATCATCAAAGTATGTTGCTATTGTTGAAAAATTGGAATTTTGTCAAAAGCCTTAGAAATCAATTTCACATGATTAAATTAATTCTAAGGGGTTTTAATGAGTTCCATATGTGGAAATTGTTAAAAAAAAAATCAGTAGAAGTGATTAATATTGGATAATTTCGGTTTTGGACAAAAAAATACAAAAACGGAAATGTTTGGAAAATGATTTAAATCTATGATTTTAATGGTTAGAAACTGGAAAAAAATGAATGATTTTGATCTTGGAACAATCCCTAGTGATTAAGTCGTGTATTAAGGGCTTAATATGGGAAAATGGTAATTTGTAGCATAAAAATGGAGCATCTGGTCGCACCAGGCGTGATCGGGTCGCGATCCCCCTTGGGACCGGGTCGCGATCCTGCGTCAGAAGCAAAAATGCAGTTTTTCATCCAAGTCTTCTGCCAAGTGATTTTCAATTTTTAGTTTTGGTCTTATACTTGTCCGTTTGACCTCAAATTTTAAACATAGGTCTAATATGTTATGAAACTTCATGAAAAATTGTCGGAATCGAAATACGACCCTCCGAGGGTACTGTAGCAAAATACGTATAAAATACAATTTAACTAAAGTTGGTCATTTAAAAGTTATAGACTTGTTATGACCCAAGATAACATTATAAGGACTCTAATGAGTTATAGAATCAGTTAGCATGAATGTTAAAGTATAACATGTTATTAATAAAATGTGAATAAACTCCTTAGGTACTTAAGGAGTAAAAGATCATGAATAGGAGGGACAAGGAAAAAGGATGGTTCTAGTTAGACTTCTCTAACTAGTCAAGGTGAGTAATGTGTGGATTTTCAAGTACATAGCAAAAGAATTTTTATATAAAGGAATGAATTTTATGAAGAAATGATTTGTGAGTCAAAATGGTTTTATGAAAGTTAATATGGTTAATGAGAAATGAAATGGTTCTGAGGAACTAAAATGTTTTGTGAAACTGGAAATGATTTCTGTGAAATAGTAAGTATAATTTATACAAAAGATAAATGAGAAATACAGAGAACTAATAAAGTGATTGAGCCCCGATGATGAGAAAAGAAGTATCCGGATAAAGACCACGGCCTGCTGCGGTAGGGGTGGCAATAAGACACTACTGGGATGGTACCTCCCGTCGCGAAGTAGTTGTCTTACCTTGATAGATGAATCCGTTTCATGCTATTGGGGAAGTAGTTATACGGGTGCGTCTCGTATAAAACCTACGGGTGCGCTCGTAGAAATGTGCTCATGAATAATAAGGAATACCTATGGGTGCGCTCATAGGAAATTAAATAATATGAATGTTTTGGAATGTGTTAAAATATGGAAACTGTTTTGGGTCAAAACCCATATTACTCACGAGACGTATGTCTTACGTATGTTTTTTTTTAAAAATGCTATGTACTCAGGTAATCAAACAAGGAATTAGAAGAGTCGAGTGTGGGATGTGATGCTTGAAGTGTGGTAATGATACAGAAGAGTAATACCCCGTGTGTATAACTAAATATTTTGTATTTTAAAGTCTTAAAAAAAAAAAAAATTTGGGTGAGAATGGGGTGTTACAAGAAAAGTTTTTTTTAGTTTTATGTTTTACGCAATTGACCTTATTTATTTAACAATATTAGATGAATGTTCGCGCGTTGTATAGTATAATTTTTGTATTTAAATCTTTAGAAAATAGAAGTTGGCGATAAATATGTTATTGATAATTTTATATTTATCAAATAATAATTTTTACATTATGTATATATATATGAAATTATATTTATTTTTAATGTATTAGAATCATATCATTCAAATACCTATATTCGCGGTTTGCGTTTGAGAAAAACCTAAATATGGTTCTCGATTTATGATTGCTTTTTTAATGTTGTGATTAATTAATTTATACATCACTTATTTGATCACTTTTTTTTCATTTCGATCATATAATACATATTTAAAATATCAACAATTGTATGTAAGGTAAAGTAACATAATTTAAAACTTTATGATTTTAGAACCACTTAATAAAAAAATTAATTATTATAAAATTTAGTTTTTGAAAACCTTTTAGTTAATTCAGTATGACGATTTAGTTTTTATTTTAAAATATTTGACAGTTTTTCTATTTTTAAAAAAGCCTACTTTTAAGTTTATTTGATATTTAATTTATATTTGGTATTTAACATCATATTTAAATTAACAAATTGAGTATATTTTATTGATAATTCAAAAGGTCTACCATCAATATGATAATTTAAATGTAATAACACATTTTGGTTAATAAATTAAAAATATTGTGTTGAAAATTGAAAATGTGGGGGTTTCAAATCAATATGATGAAAGAAAAAATGTTTATTTTATAATATTTTAAAATATCAGTCAACGTATATAAGGTAAAGTAACGTAATTTACCATTTTATGATTTCAAAATCACTTAATTAATTGTAAATTTTCCAATTATTATAAAATTTAGTTTTTGAAAACATTTTAGTTAATTTGATATGGCGATTTAGGTTTTATATTCAAAACATTTTACATTTTCTACTATTTTAAAAAGTTTGTTTTTAAGTTTATTTGATATTTGATTTATATTTGGTATTTAACATCATATTTAAATTAACAAATTAATTATATATTATTGATTATTTAAAAAGTCTACCATTAATATAATAATTTAAATAAAATAGCATATTTAAGTTAATAAAATAAATATATTGTGTTGGAAGTTGAAAAGTTTGAGGTTTTAAATCAATATGGTGGAAAAAAATAATTCTTTTATAATATACTAGGTGAATGCCATCGCGTTACGTAGAATGCAATTACATAGTTAAAATATTTACAAATATATATTGTCAAAAATAACTATGTGGGTGCTAACAACAATTAAATAATAGTTTTTATACTAAGTTAATGTAAGACAACGTAATTATTGTGAACCATGCGATAAAAAAAGAAACATTAACACGAAGCATCTTAAAGAATATACGTGGGTAACATGTAATAATAATAAACAAAGTTTTTTTTATCTATGTTACATTTAATACCCTATTTAAATTAACAAATAAGTATAATAGATTGATGATTCAAAATTTATAGCATTTAAATGATAATAATTTATAGAATAAATTACAGTTTTGGTCCCTGTGGTTGACATATTTTTTCACTTTCAGTCATCCTTTTCAAATTCCACGTTTATTGTCCCTGTGGTGACCAAAAACTTGCATAGACGGCCCCTCCTGGGGTTATCGTCTGTTTGGATCCGTTAAATGCCAGTAAAAAGACTAAAATGCCCCTCCTTTTTGTCAACGATGAGATTTAACAAACTATAATGTACTTCTTTCTATCTATCTCACGCATTGGTATCGGAAACATTGAACAGTAATCACCACCCAATCGAAAGTACCATGGCCGGAGAGTTTTCTGTAATTTTCTAACTTTAACGAAGACATCTGCAAATATAAAAAACAATTAGCCGACTAAATCAAATTGTGTGTACCAATGAAACTGAAAGTATAGGATATTAGGATTAGTCGGCTAGGGTAATCCGTACCTCATTCTCCATGATAATTTTTAGTGGTATATCAACCCATCGTAAAGCCTAAAAATTCAATCCAAAGAAGAAAACATGTGAATAAGAGCCACACCCACCCTCAGCAATCGTCGACACCCACTGCTGCCTTCTCTCTCACCAGAAAATCGATTCTTCCCAAAACTTCAATCCAAGGAAGAAGCTAAATTGATTGCCAACACCCATTGTTGTCTGCCACCTTCTCTCCCACATGAAAATCGATTCATCCCACTGCTAAATTGAATGTCGAAGCAACCATCTAGAAACTTGAATTGTCCCCTTTTTCTGAATTCTCAGTTACTTGTTCGTCTTTAGTGTATGCCTCACGATAGCTCAGTCGTTTACTCGGGCCATTCTAGTTTGCTTTATTTTGTTCACGGTCAAGGGTTTTACAGATGCAGGTTACACAAACCCTAACTTCCCTTTTTTGTTAAACATGTTGAACAAGTTCTTGAGGTCCGCTTTTTACAGATGCAGGTTGTTCTTAGTCCCTCATCTCTAGAGCTCCGATTTTTGTTGGCGAGTTCCACCAGCGTTGCAGAGTGAACTGCAAAGGTTAATCGGTTATGACACCCATGGGAGAGACAAAAAATCGAGTTCTTCAAGTTAGGTAGGGGTGAGCAAAACCGAACCGGGAAACCAAAAAACCAACAAAAACCGATAAAACCGAAACCGAAAAACCGAAACCAATGGAGAAACCGATGGTTTGGGTTTGAGTTTTTTAAAAACCAAAAATTTCGGTTTGGTTTCGGTTTTGGCAATGTCAAAAACCGAGCAAAACCGAACCGAACCGAATTAACGAAAATATATGTTTTTCTGTACATATTATATAGATATATAATAAATTTGCGAAATACAAACATAAGTAGCAGTTTGGTCCACCGGATAAGTCATATGCTTTGACCCCGAGGTTTGCCGTTCGAACCCTGTTGCACGCGTTTTAGAAAGAAGCATGTATGTTTTTCAACAGTTTATTTGTCCATCATTTTGCAATATCTAGTTCTCATCCCACATCGCCCGGAAAATGAAAGTAAGGCCAAACTAATGCCTTATATAATAGATGACTCATCCCCCTTTCAAGTAACCATGAAGGTCTCGGTTTGAATGGGTTTAAACCCGAACCGAACCAGTTAAAAACCGAAAACCGATACACTGAACCGAATGGTTTGGGTTCCGTTTTTTGAAAACCGATGCTATCGGTTTGGGTTCGGTTTTAGGTCAAAAACCGACCCAAACCGACCCATGCACATTCCTAAAGTTAGGTGGTCTTTGGAACAATTTTGATGAACGGAGGTAGAAGTTCTCATCGTTGACAAAAAATGAGGGGCATTTTAGTCTTTTTACTGGCATTTAACGGATCCAAACAAACGGTAACCCCAGGAGGGACCATCTCTGCAAGTTTTTGGTTACTACATGGACCATAAACGTGGAATTTGAAAAGGATGACTAAAAGTGTATAAAACTGTCAACCATAAGGACCAAAACTATAATTTACTCTATTTTATACGAACAACATATTTATACTGATAAGTTATGTATATCATGGTGATAGCTGAATAGTTAACATTAAAACTAATATATTAAATAAGATTAATACATTAAACATCAGTAAAAGGTGACTTAAAATAAATAGATATTTTAACAAATTAATATGATCGTCTTTTATAATATAGCAAAAGTGTGTATTCGCTCGTAATGCATGCTTATGATTGTGTAGTTAAAATATTTACATTTATAAATATGTTGTTTACAATAAGTAAGTCGGTGCATTATTAAATTCTTAATATTGTAATGCTTTGAAGTAATTATTTATTTTTAGACTAAATAAAATGTTATCAAGCAGGATGATACTTAATTATTTTCAAAAATATGGTAATAAAATTATTTATCTTGAAAGTTATCAAACTTCTACTATATATGAGTATCAACTTAATTAACTTTTAATGTTAACCTTTTTATAAATTTTCAACCTATTATACTTAATATATTAATTTAAATACGTTAATCGATGTAAAATGTCATGATTTTACTCATACACCTTTTGAATTATTAATCTAATACACTTAATTTGCTTTGCTAATTTAAATAAAAGTTAAATACAAAACTTAAACTATAAGTCAATGGAAAAATGACACTATAGCCCAACCAAGTTTCATGTTATGTTTTAAAATGTCCCTTATGAGGCTAGTGTGATGGCCACTAGTCTTAATTTGGCCTATCACGGGATCAAGCGGCATGCTTTATACGTGTTGCTTGAGAACTTAGGTAGGTGTCATCAAGGTGAGTTGGACTTTAATGAGATGGACATGGGTTGGGATAATTGCATCATGCATTGCGTTGCATTTCATAACTATCCATGTTCTTGGCTTAATTCTTATGACGTACTTTTGTATTTATAAACTTTTGAGATGATATATTATAAAATACTAAAGTGTATGAAAACTATTTTGGGGTTTATCTCGAGTGTGCATGTTATCCCTTTTACTCTAAATGAGACAACCTTGGGAAAGGTCACCAAGCGTTACAATGGCCTAACTTATTTTGATGTGTACCCAGGTAAATGCTAGGAGGATGTGACATGAACGAGGACTTTTTGAAGACCACGAGATGTGTGGACTATGTATATCTCTCTCTCTCTCTCTTAATTAACACTAATACCATTTGGACTACTGAGAGCAACCTAAGAAGAATCTTGCTATTAATGGAAAGTCCTTACCAATTTAGTTATGAAATTGGACATTATTCCAACTGTCTAACACTTGGACAAGTCATCAACTACAATTAGTCACAAGTCTCCCACTTAATCTGCAGAGCGTGCTTCTTAACCACTATTGAACTCTGAATATTATTCTTAAAGATGATCCCTAGATAAGTGATCATCTATTCCTTTATTCTACAACTTATGATACTACCTTGCTATAACGATTTTCCTTGAAACTCCTTTTGTGTTTTAGGACCTGAATTCTGCAAATGATGAACTTTTACTTTGAATGAATGGTTGAATTTTTGGAAATGAATGTTTTAAATTAATACCCTAGCGAGGGGTGTCACCATTAGGGAATCCAACACCACCGTTTCTAAAGGAGGTGTCAAAAGAAAAGAACAAATCCTACCATGGGAATGATGCTTACAATTTTTATTATATTAATTAAAATTTTGGTCATTATAGTTTTTAATTCAAGATAATTACGGTTTTCTGGTCCCAATATTTTTTTAATTTGCTTTAATTTTAGTTTTGGTCCGTGTAGTTTTTAGATTAAATAATTACAGTTTTGGTCATTGTAGTTTTTAATTTGCATCAGTTACAATTTTAGTCATTGTAGTTTTTAAGTTTGGACAATTATAATTTTCCCTATAATTTTTAATTTGCATTAATTACTATTTTAATCATTGTAGTTTTTTAATTTAGGTAATTACTAGAATTAATTTATGCATTAAATAAGGTTTTGGTCTTTATGTATTTTGAATTAAGCACAATTTTGCACTTTAGATCTAAGTTTTGAAATTTCTCTCGGATGCTTATTATGGTTGGAAAAAATTACACGCTTGGTCCTTAATGTTACTGATAAGCATCATTTGTTAAATATTATAAATTGACCATTTTTCCCTTATTTTTTTTTTCTTATTTTAGTTTTTATTATAGAAAGTAATTATTATATATTTTGGTGAAATGTCTCTTATTTGCCTTTGCTTTTTAATCGTTTTGCGTGTATGTATCTCAAATATATAAATTGCTCTAGTAATATTACATACTAATATTTTGTATTAGTTTAGTCGGTCAAAAATATAGAATGGTTAAATTCATTGCAACATGCGGGCTATCACCACTCATCAACATTATAGTTTTGTAATAAAGATCATAAAAGCCGTTTAAATATCTAATGAAACACGAACTAACAAAGGGACCGTAAGAGTGAATCCCGAGATCAACCAATTACCAAATAAAAGGGTAAAGTGTGTTGGAAACTGACAAGATGATAAAAGGGTAAAGTGTATTGGAAACTGACAAGATAATATGACGTGTCTTGACCGGAAGACAATATTATATGGAACATGCAACTTCTCTTTAGATAAACACTTGTGAAACCAATTAGCTGTTTGATCTCTCAATCTTTCATTCTCCGCCCCTCAATAAAGTCGTGCTCATCTTTAATTTCTGGCAATCCAAGAACACTCCACAGCCTCAAGGTTCTGCCGACAAAACCTTGGCAAGAAATACAAAATGGCCGATATAACCGAAAATCTCATATCTACAGATCTATTCATGATGGCGGTAATGGTAACTGCACCGGAAAGGATGGTTACAACAGTATATACGATACGCCACACTACCATAAGAAGATCAAGAGCATCTAACAGATCGACACCATATAATGCTCGAGTTTTTTATGGTAATTACAAATCTACAACAACAAATTATCTATCAAAATTCCAAATTTCAATTTATATCCCATTTTAATGATTTTGAAATGAAATGATTTCTCAAAATCCCCAATTTCTATGATTTTCTTTGAAATAGTTATTTTAAAATTGATTTACATTATAATAATACTAGATATAAGTAGAAAACAAATTTGATTATTCACTTATGGGCCATGGGCCGGTCGGTGGAGTAGAAAGGCGTTCCGGCGGTTGAGAGTTGAGAAAGAGGAGTGAAAAACACTTGATCGGCTTTAAACGCGGTGGGTATGGTAAATAAATATAAATATAAATATTTATAATTAGGCACAAAATCAACGAGCAAAAAGGAAATAGTTTCGTGGTTGTTTCTCTCTCTTCTTCATTTCTACTACGCGAAAGATCCCCACAGATCGAGAAAGAGAGGGAGGATCATCATCCTTTGTTTTGATCCTCTGATTTTATGAAACGGTATACTCATTATCGTCGAGTTCCATGATTTTTGCTTGATATCAAAGAGATTAAATCGGCGACGACGACGATCTCCGTTCTAGAAAATTCTCCGGCCGATCAAATTATGTTGTCTCTACAGACCGATCCGAGACAAGTTCAACAACAGCAGTTTCAGCAGCAGCAGCAGCAGCAACAGCAACAGCAGTTGTTGCAGCAGGCTGCTAGGGTTTCGTATAATAATGGCGATCATCACCGTGAATCTTCGTTTGTTTTGTCAACGGAAATTGATCCTTCGTCGACGAACGTCAATCTTAAACTATCGCAAGGACTTGACATTCGTGAAGGTTTAATTTTGTTTTGATATTTACGGTTTAGATTATAGGATTTTGCCTAGGGTTTGGTTGTTTTTTTTTTTTTTTTGCGACACTATCTGGAAGTTCACGCATTTAGGGTTTTGGACTTGAGAATTTAGTAGTCGAAAAATTAAGTCACTGTCTGGTCACTGGTGTCTGAGACGATCAGTCATTCAGTTGTAGTTTTGTTGTGTTCTTAGAGGATAGAATTCGTTATACTTAAAACCTCTCAAGGATTTAGACTCCTTTACAAAATTTCTCCAGAAACCAAATTTTGGGAATTTTTTTGAGCCTTTTGTCTGAAGATGGTGATTACTGTTTCATTTGCATTTTTTTGGGCATGCATTGGCCTTTCCCTTTGTGCTTTTTGGCTGAACAGCTCAAGATTATGCTCAATGTTACAGCTGATGAAGATATGCTCATGTCCCTTGCTCATCAGAAGTACAAGTCTGGAGACTTTAGACTGGCATTAGATCACAGTAAGGCTGTTTATGACAGGAACCCAATGCGAACAGATAATCTTCTTCTCCTGGGGGCTATATATTATCAGGTTTACTTTATGTGAACTATCTACCTTTCTTCCTTTCTACTTTACTCATTTTCATAGTCCTCACAGAGGAAATTTTCTTTTCTTTCAGTTACATGACTTTGATATGTGCATTGCAAAGAATGAAGAAGCTCTCCGAATTGATCGAAATTTTGCAGAGTGCTATGGAAACATGGCAAATGCATGGAAGGTCATAACTTGGATTTTCTGTCGTCTCTCTTGTTTATATATGTTTAAGTATTATCATATAACATGATCAATGAATCTTTTTCTGTACAGGAAAAGGGGAATATTGATATTGCCATCCGCTATTATTTAATTGCAATCGAGGTATGTGGATTGTGGATATTCAAGCATTATGTTATGACCCCCCCCCCCCCCCTCCCTCCTTTCTGTTACTCTCACTAACCTCAAATTTGATTCATGTAGCTTCGTCCCAATTTTGCGGATGCATGGTCAAACTTAGGAAGTGCTTACATGAGGAAAGGAAGGTTGACTGAAGCTGCTCAATGCTGTCGCCAAGCTCTTTCTTTGAACCCTCGTTTGGTCAGAACTTTTTCCCATCTTTATTTCTTGATTTCTTCCTTATTTGTTTTTCTAATTGTGTAGCTATTTTGTCTCTTTTTGTAGGTTGATGCCCACAGCAATCTTGGGAACTTGATGAAAGCTCAAGGACTGGTGCAAGAAGTAAGAAAACTCAATGCATTTTTCATCATCTGATTCATCTCATTATCCCTCTGTTCCATTTACTACTATAGTACTATCTCATAAACATAATTAAGTTGCTTGAAACATTCATCATAGTTTTCAAATTGCAAGAAGCTTTCAAGGTGTCATATTTCTAACTCTTTTACATCTGGTGTTAATTAGTTATTAGCCTCGAATAGTTCCTGATCACTTTGTCATTTGAACTTCAGTGGCTTACAATGATACAGGGGCAAAAGAGTGGAAATAAGTGTTGTCTATCTATGCATTTTATCTCTATACTTGTCCAATGTGTTTACGAGCTATTCAGAGATATATGAAGGGGAACTTCCTGCAGGATTTTCTTGTCAAGATTATAAAAAAAGGCATCATTTTGTGTAGCTCTTGCTATATGTTGAGAAGTATTTTTTGGACAGGCATACAATTGCTATGTGGAGGCTCTTCGTATTCAACCAACTTTTGCTATTGCTTGGTCTAACCTTGCTGGCCTTTTCATGGAGTCCGGTGATCTTAATAGGGCTCTCCAATATTACAAGGTATATAAATAAATAAATAATTAAATATAAAAATCTTTATTTGTTATTGATGAAATTTACTCTCATTGTCTACAGGAGGCGGTGAAGCTGAAACCAACGTTTTCTGATGCCTATTTGAACTTGGGAAATGTTTACAAGGTGAATATTCTGTTTCTTTTTTCATTTAATTCTTGATAGATTTAAATTTAAGTACAAAAAAATAAGTTTTATTTTGTACTTTATAGGCTTTGGGAATGTCTCCAGAAGCTATTGTATGTTATCAGCGTGCTCTTCAATCAAAACCAGACTATGCAATGGCTTTTGGTGAGTAATACCAATACCATTATATTTTGTTACTTTTTTTTTTTTACATGAATAAACTATTTGTCGGATAAAATGAGTCATTTTTTGTTTTACTTTTACATTAGGGAATTTAGCTAGCATATATTATGAGCAAGGTAACTTGGAGATGGCAATTAACCATTATAAGCAGGCTATTGCACGCGATGCTGGATTTTTGGAAGCTTATAATAATTTGGTGAGTTTTTAATTTTTTTTCTCTTTGATTAGAGATGTTTTTGTTTTATTATAATATGTTTTTGACAATATTTTGTTTTACTAGGGAAATGCACTTAAGGATGCTGGCAAAGTTGAAGAGGCCATTCATTGCTACCGTGTAGGTTATTGTATTTTAATATTTTATAATTTAATTTATGCTCTGAAACTTTTCATTGACTGAAATTTTGTTTTGAAATGTAGCAATGCCTTTCTTTGCAACCTAGTCATCCTCAGGCTCTTACGAATCTTGGTAACATATACATGGAATGGTACGTTTATAAATTTATATATATATAAATTTATTTACGATATACTAGTGAAAGTGGTAAAATGTCTAAAATGGCCCTAAAGAGAGGTTTCTGATACTCAGGAATATGATGACTGCTGCTGCACAATGCTACAAGGCAACATTAACTGTAACAACAGGATTGTCTGCTCCTTTTAACAATCTGGCAATAATTTACAAGCAGCAGGTACGAAAAATTTCCAATTTTTTTTTTAAATCAATAAGAACACAGGTCTAACTGAAATAACTTGAAAGTCACAGTTAGGTATTGAGAAAAAGATTTATGCAGAAAATCAGTATTTATCGTAGAAACATTGGAGAAAATGGAGACATTGGAATTTTATGAAAATTCATATCATTTTTGAATTTGAATACTCATAGCTTTGACCAAAAAGTCAAAACTATTTCTTTTCTTTTGAAGAGAAAATAAACCCAAAAACTTTGCTCAATTCATGATATCTGAATGTCAATCAATAAATAAAGATGCAAAATCTTTAGTCCACGAAATTCCTATATAGTTATAAATCGTTCTAAAAAGGGTTAAGAGTTGATTTGTTTATTTCCTACTTCCATTTCTTTCTATTACAGAAATGTATTATAGCAATGTCATATAAACAGCTGCTATATTTGTCAAGTAGAAGTTGAAATAGAAAGAAGTAAGTAGGAATAGGATACCTTAAAACACAAATAAATGAAAGTAGGTTGCTATTTTTGCATCTAACTTTTCTAGCTTAAAACAGGGTAATTACGCGGATGCCATATCATGTTACAATGAAGTCCTTAGAATCGATCCACTGGCAGCTGATGGTCTTGTTAATCGTGGAAACACTTACAAGGAAATTGGTAGAGTTAATGAAGCAATTCAAGACTACTCACACGCCATTGTTATCCGCCCTACCATGGCTGAAGCTCATGCAAATCTTGCTTCAGCTTACAAGGACAGGTTTTTGAATTTTGACTTTTTTCACTTCATCCATACTAGTCAAACTTGCTCAAATAGTCAAAATTGAGATGAATTTTAACACGTTTGGACCCGTAATCTGTAGTGGACACGTGGAAGCAGCGATTAAAAGCTATCGACAAGCATTGGTCATACGTCCCGATTTTCCTGAAGCAACTTGTAATCTGCTACACACTTTGCAGGTATATCTTTTATCTTTTTACTTTACATAGCAATGTACTTTAGTTTATTTGTTTATTATAGCATCCTACTTTCCAATGCTTCCTATTACAGCATTGTACTTTGAAAAAACTACCCTCATCATAGCAATGTATATATCTATAATAAAGGAAGCAATTTTACTTGCACCACATTAGTTTGAAACTCCCATGACTTTCAGTTTCTTTCTAATAATGTTTCTAATATGATTAATTAATAATGTTAGATAAATGTAAAGAATATAAAGTTTTCTATGTAGATGTAAGGTTGTAGCTTTTAAAATCAGTTAACAATAATAGTTAATAGTATGTGGTTTTATAATGAATAATATCACAAGGCATTGGAATTTCCTTTATTGATGATTTTGTATAACCTTTTTTAATTATTCGAAAACAAATTAAGGTTTTGACAGTACCCACTTTAATAAGAAAAAAATTGTAAGTACAATAGTGTAATAGAAAGGAATGAAAGTAAGATGCTTTAATAATCAAATAGACGGAAGTACGTTTCTGTTTCTTGCATTTTTTCTTTCTTTGTTGAGTCAAGTTGTATTTTTAATTTTTTATACTACTCGGTAATTTGACAGTTATTTATCGACACTTTTTTTAATTTCTTTTTTCTTTTGTAGTGTGTATGTGACTGGGATGACAGGAAAAGAATGTTTATTGAAGTTGAAAGTATACTTCGAAGACAAATCAAGGTTTTGACAGTACTCACTTTTATCAGTTCATATTTTTAAACTTTTTTTAATCCATTTTAATTTACTAATTATTTCCATCCAGATGTCGGTTATTCCTAGTGTCCAACCTTTCCATGCGATTGCATATCCCCTTGATCCAATCCTTGCACTTGAAATCAGGTACTCTACATTACTTAAAATTATAAAATTGACTTCATATAAAATCCTAAATGTTTTTTTAAAATCTTTTTTATAGTCGCAAATATGCTGCACACTGTTCTGTCATTGCAAGCCGTTTTTCTCTTCCTCCTTTCAACCATCCTCTTCCATTACCAATAAAGACCACCGGGGGTAACAATCGACTAAAAATCGGGTACATATATATAAACTTTTAACTTTTTAATAATTTTTAAAATTTTATACTTACTGGAATATAACGTACACTTGTAGATATGTGAGCAGTGATTTCGGAAACCATCCACTGTCACATTTGATGGGATCCGTATTCGGTATGCATAATAGAGAAAACGTTGAGGTGTGTAAATTATTTGTAACTTATGATTAATTGATTATAGATTTATTTATAGATACAAATTTATAAAAAAAAAATAGGTGTTTTGCTATGCTTTGAGTCCAAATGATGGAAGTGAATGGAGGGTTCGAATTCAATCAGAAGCAGAACATTTTAAGGATGTGTCTGCAATGACTTCTGATATGATTGCAAGACTCATAAATGATGATCAAATACAAATCCTTATCAACCTCAATGGTTATACCAAGGTATCAATATAATTAATTAAACTTCTCACCATTTTTATAAAACTAGAAAGAGATTTACAACATGTTTTATATTTAATATTCCAGGGAGCAAGAAATGAAATATTTGCTCTTCAACCAGCTCCCATTCAGGTCTCATATATGGGATTCCCTGGTACAACTGGTGCTAACTACATTCAGTATTTGGTCACCGATGAAGTAAGCAATTTTTTGTATTTTTTATTTTTCAATTTTATTTGATTTACTATATTCTTAAATCTTAAAATTTTCTATACCAGTTTGTTTCTCCAACTCGGTTTGCTCATATTTACTCTGAGAAACTCGTGCATCTCCCTCATTGTTACTTTGTAAACGACTACAAACAGGTGAGACAATTTTTTTATTTTTATAAAAATTTCATATTTTTTCATAAATTTCCAGCTACTAATTTCTTGTGATTACCTTCAGAAAAACCTTGATGTACTCGATCTAAACTGCCAGCCAAAACGGTCAGCTTACGGGCTGCCCGAAAACAAATTCATATTCGCTTGCTTTAACCAGCTTTACAAAATGGACCCCGAAATATTCCTAACTTGGTAACAAATATCAAATATCTCAATTTCTGTTAACAGCTTTTAAACCCATTATAACAAACCAACTTTGAACATAATACTTCAGGTGCAATATTTTAAAGCGTGTTCCCAATAGTGCCCTTTGGCTTCTCAGATTCCCAGCTGCTGGCGAAATGAGACTTCGGGCCTGTACGTAATTTTCCCCCAATCTCATTTTTGCTTTTTTCTTGTATTTTTAAAAACTAACATTTTTTGTTTCTATAGATGCTGCTGCACAGGGTGTACAACCAGACCAGATTATTTTCACAGACGTTGCCATGAAAAACGAACACATCAGACGCAGTTCTTTAGCAGATCTTTGCCTTGACACGTACGCAACCCAACCCCCCGTTTTTCTTATAATTACCGTTCAAGTCCTTATACTTTTTACACGTGTCAAAACAGGCCCCTATGTAACGCACATACAACGGGCACAGACGTTCTTTGGGCCGGTTTGCCAATGGTCACCCTTCCCCTCGAGAAAATGGCCACTAGAGTTGCTGGTTCACTCTGCCTCGCCACTGGAGTTGGTGAAGAAATGATTGTCAACAGGTTTGTGTAACTTTCGGGTAATTTCGTTACATCTTTGAAACTTCGAGGGCTAGAATGTAAATTGTGTTTTTGGTATAACTATAAAGTATGAAGGAGTATGAAGAGAGAGCGGTGTATCTTGCGTTAAACCGGTCGAAGCTTCAAGAGCTGAAGAATAAGCTTAAGTTAGCGCGCATGAGTTGTCCTCTGTTTGACACATCCCGATGGGTAAAATATATATTGATATAAATAAAAAAATAAAAAAATAAATAAAAGTATAATTTTTTTATTATTGAGTTTTTTTTTTTTTAATTTGGTAGGTGAAAAACTTGGAAAGGTCGTATTTTAAGATGTGGAATTTGCATTGTTCGGGGCAACAACCGCAACATTTTAAGGTGGTGGAGAATGATTGTGAGTATCCTTATGATCATTAGGGTTATAGCGTGGTAGGTGAGGCATGAGTGTTGATTGAGTGGGAAGAGAATGTAAATTGCTATAAATTAATATTGTGGGTGTGTTTAGGACGCGTAAAAATATTTAAAAATGGTTTGCAGTATGTGAGAGAGAGGTATATGAGTTATACTCGTATCGTATGCTATCGTTTATGATTATCAGTATGTGACCTGACCTTGGTTAAAGTGGAGTTACTATGCCCCCTTCTCCTACTTTGAGTATGTCTTTATATTTTATGATTTTGTTTGGTTGATAAGTATGAATGAAATGAGTTTCACACAATAGTAGATACACGACTTTGATAAGTTTATTAAAAAGCTTTGGTCTTCAAATAGCATAAAAAGAAAGAAGATTGAAAAGAACAAACCACTACTCAACAATCTATGTAAGTTGTGTATACTAAGGGAAAAAAATCAAACAGATTTACCCGGTAATTCGGTTAGGAATTATTCCTAATAATTAGGAACTTAGTCAAGCTCCTACTAATCAACAACATATTGGAAAAGTGGACTGTGTTTCTACTTTGGAAGTTGGAACCGAAAACAAAGATGGGTTATAACTCTAATTCAAAAACAGTTTGTGGGTTTATGAACTCGATAGCTTCGTTTTGATATGTCGTATACTCCAAATGGGTTTTATGTGAATGGATATTGATAATCAGACTGTTGTGATTGAAATAGATATTGAAAAATTTGAAGATTTGTCCCACACAGGAAGAATTTGAAAGTTTGAATTATTTTATATGTGACATTAGGTCAATGATTGAACGAAATAAACCAACCTATCGGTATTTTCGTAGTAGTGTATCAATAAAAAGTAGATTGTTTTTTATTTCTAACTTCCATAAAATCTAGAGACTTTATTATATGGATTTTTATTTATAAAAATTACTCTTTTATAAATTTATTATTTTAATAACTTTTATAGTCATTATTATTAGAGTTAACGTGGGGTGTATATATAATAGTTCATACTCTAGTTGGAAGATAAGAAAAAGTTAAAACACACATACTCTCTGGATAACAAACAATGACATTATGATCATCTGGTGGAAGTTCTTCAACACCATGAAAGAGACAATGATAAATTTTTGATGTGAAAGGATCTAATGTAAGTTTTTTCAAGTTTGACGTTTTTTAAGAAAGTGATCTGACTGTTGTGTCCTGGGAGACAGATGCCCAATATTATAGGCGAAATCTGTTGAAGGAAAGTGTGTTTACACTGCTTCTGTCGAACTTGTTCTTGACATACGACTCAAATTTGAGTCGTATTGTTCGATTGATGGTTTTCCATGTTCTGGATTGTATGATTTAGGTTTGGTTATATCAACCTATAATACATATTCTAAAAATCTTAAAACATATATATATTTTTTATCTTGAATGACAACAATGCTTTGTCAAAAAATAATGGGTCCTAAAAACCCATAAATTCGACACACCTTTAGATTTTAGAAAACTCAAAACATAGAAGTTGTAGACCCATGTGCTAGGATTTTAACGCAATTTGAATCGGTTAATTTCGATGATGTATCAAATTTTAAATAATTTTTCTAGTACAATGTTGTTTAGTTGTTTGGAAAACGAACAAGGTTCTGTTAGAACGTAATTTTGACCCCTGTTGGTTATGAATTTTGGAAAATGAAAGCTGTAAAACATTATGTTTGGGTTCTATTAAAGTTTGAATCAATTTATTTAGTTAAATAATGATTTTATATGATTTTTCAAAGACAATGGTTCTGAATTTGGTAAAACTCAAAACTAGAAAACTCTATATTTACCGGTCATCTTTCCATATCATTTTGAATCGAACAAATTTGATATTGTGTGCATTTATTATGAATTGTTTGGAACAATGTCCCATAGTTGACCAAATTAATACTTGATGACATGTTTATTCGATGAATGGAAATAATCATAATAAATCACTCATAACTTAGTTACAACTTTTGATGACTCGTTGGAAATGATTGTATGATTATTTTTGAGTGTGTGTTATGAAAAATACATAATGTCATTGTTGGCATTAAAAGATTAAGCATCAAAACCATGTAAAACGGATACTTGTGGGTCTTAATATCTTGATGTGTTTATGGTATGCCAATTATTAGTACGGTATGTTTTTTTTTTTTTTTTTTTTTTTTTGTCTGAAATACTTGTTATACGATCTTCATCCATTGTGCTATCTAACGCAATAAATAAATAAAATGAGATCATTTGCTCAAATTATATGATGTACAAAATTTAATGACACTTAGTTTCTGATTTGAGTCTATATATTCCAAGTTGATGATTATGATTATGTGATAAGTTATATTTATTTTGAACTATGTTTTTTGAGCACTAATATAAATTTTATAAAACAAAATATATGCTCAAAACACACAAGGCAACGTGAAGTAATGCCTTTTTAGTTATGTTGAAACTCAAAATAGTGAATCATGGATATAAATTCTAAAATATTAAAACTCCATATAGATAGATCCAAAGACGAACTACAAACCATACTATGTGATTCATATTAATATTTTATATCATAGTTTTGATATAAGGATAACAAGTATCAATGTATGGTTCCAACATATGTATTTTGATCGCCAAGAAAGAGTGGTCATAGAACTGAGATTCTTTATTGGATATAAACTTATTTTGATGAGTGTCTTTTCCAGTTACAAATATCATGAAAGATGTAATATGTATCCTCAATTTAATTGAAGATGAGTATTTGTGATACTCAACACAAAAGTTATGATTATAAAACAATATATTATGTTGCTCAAGGATACATCCAAAAGGAGATGCATATGTTGGAACTCATGAAAGCGCTCCAAAGTGATTAAAATGTCAAATGACATGAACAATTAGAGTTCTTTAACTAGTAACTCTATGTGATCTCTTGATTAACAATGCATATTGTTTTGGAGTTTATAAAAGCTTCATGATTTAATTTATACATGTATTTTTTTATCGAAATAAAATAAATAATTTTGAGTTTCAAATTAAACAACATTATTCCATACAAAGATTTCTATACATTTGGAAATTTCGTAAGTATATAACTTATTATTTTTTTGGAAACGACATATAACTTATTATTAAACCAAGAGATCAGATTGTTATGTTGTCATGTGACATGACATGTATGAACCAAGGGGATATATAGTTGTAACCGGTTGATGTATTTTGTAAGGTTATATGTCGGACTAAGTCATAAGGATCGTTAATAGACAAAGTCATTGAAAAAATTTCTCTTTATAAGAGGTTGATTATCATTCTAACATAATGTTAAGATGACGACGATGAATATGTTGAACTAGTTGGGTACAACATGATCTTAATTCTGAGGTCACACGATATACTCTTTCAAATTGCGTATGATGAGGATCATGATGGTTATTGTGGGGGAAGTCGAGTTTCAAATAATCTCCATCGATAAAAACCCATAATGTAGAATACAAGACGCTGCTTGGTTTTGAAAAGAGAAAAACCATTTTCCTCCATGTGACATATGTGACATATGGGGGTGTCTAGAATGATGTCTTAGGGTTAAAAATTATGATGATCAAGAGTTTCAAAACATCTAGAATGATGTCTTAGGTCAAAAAATCTAGAATGATGTCTTAAGGTTATGTTAATTGAGTGACTATTTTGCCAAGTTGTGAAAACTTGGATTCAGATTTAACTTGATAAATCATGTTTTAAGATTAGACCGTTATAGAATTAACATCTAAAATTAGAGTTTCTAAATTAGAAATATTGGTTGATGTCATTTTAAGAAATTTAAAAAGAATAAGAAATCAAACTCGAAAAGTTTGAAAAACTTTAGGTTCAAAATACAAATATTCAACTAAACAGGGTTAATCACTTAATCTAGTAAATTACAAGTTAGATATTAAGTTACGTACATTCCCTGTCTTCATACTTCATACATAGCAAGATTTGCCCCTTAAAAAAAGTCATGATAGTCTACTAAAAGTCTAACATATAATTATTTTTTTAAACGAAGACCCGTATTATTAATTAAAAGCAATGTTTTAAAACCCGGTTTTTTAGTTGACCCGGTGCGGTGACTGGGTCACGGGTCAACCGGTCCAACCGGTTCAACCGCCGGGTCAACCGGTTTTTATATTTTCCATATATTTTATATTTTTCAGCATAATTATTTATTTATAAAACATAAACAATGTAATTTATTCTTTTTGATTCCAAAAAAAAATATTTTGTCTAGTTTGTATAAGAAAAATTTACCAAATTTGATGAACTAATAGTAGACTAATCTTAAAAGTTTGAGTCTTGACCTCTTTAACCAAGTTTTTAAAATCCAATTTCTATTTTTTTTCCAACCACCGGGTCAACCCGGTTCCGGATCACCGGTTCAACCGGTTTTTTGAGAAAACCGGCCGGTTCAATCCGAGTCGGAAATTAACAAAAAACCGGTCATAATTGACCCGCTCTCTCCACCGGTTCACGGTCCAACCGGTTCAACCGGCTGGGTCAACCCGGTTTTTAAAACATTGATTAAAAGTCCAATAATCTCATTTGCAAAAGCCCATTATTTGTCCAATTTTACTTTCCAAATGATCCAAATCCCAAGACGAAGCAGGCTGAACTTTAGTGGGCCGGGTTTTTTTTGAAAGGGAACTTCTGAGACGGCTTGCGTTTGATTCAGACATTCATCGGAGTTCTACAGGAAGTTAACAATGGCGACCAAAGTACTCATGGTGAGAGAATGTTTCGCTGCTCTTTTTAGGGCTTTTCAAATTTCATTCACATGTGCTATTTCTCCATGATTAGGTCGCGGAGAAGCCTAGTATCGCACTTTCGATTGCTACAGCACTCTCCGGTGGTCGAGTAAATCCTCGCGACTCCTTCTTATGCATTTTCTATTGTTTTAGGTGTTTTGTAACTTTGAAGTTGACATGGTCCTGAATAGCTATGATTTTTCCATTAGCTAAGCCAAATTATGCATAACATCTATTATAATTTGAATTGTTGGTATTCCTTTTCGGAGACCACTAGGTTTTCCCTCCTCTGTTGCTTATCAACAACATTCAATCGTCCCATTGATTGATGATGCATCCTCTTCTTTTTGTTTAAGTTGGAACGTCTTCCGCATTTCCTATTTTAATGCAATCATACTCCGTTGAAAATCGTGTTTCTCTCTTGATGCTTTTCCTCGGATTTACATTTAACAACACTAATTTTGCAGATGTCATCACGAAGAGGTAGTACTGAGGTTCATGAATTTGATGGAACATTCTTAGGATACCGAGTACAATACAAAGTGACATCAGTTATTGGCCATGTTTTCAGGTTCTTTTTACACCAAAAACATCACAGAATTCTGTTTTTAACCGATCTAAACATATCTGAATATCTACACTTGTTTCTATGCAAATCTAGTGTAGATTTTCCAGGATCATATCAAGATTGGTCAGCCACAGATCCTCTCACTCTTTTTCAAGCTCCAGTTATCAAATCAGAATCTAATCCAAAGGTACTACTTCTTTTACCTACATTATTTCTGTTTCTAATTTCTATTGATCACTTCATTACTTGATTACTTAATTCTACTTTCTTGCTAAATGTTGTATAAAAAAAGGCTCATATTCGTCAACATCTAAACCGTGAAGCTCGTGGTTGTGGAGATTTGGTACTATGGTTAGATTGTGACCGTGAAGGAGAAAATATATGCTTTGAAGGTATTCTTTTGTAATTTAAGTTGCTGAATTTTGCTCAATGCTTTTAAACTTTTACATTTTTCTTGGTTTCAGTTATTGAGTGTACTGGATTTCATCCAAATGATGGTAGAAGAGTTCATCGTGCAAAATTTTCTTCTGTGACTGAAAAAGACATTACACATGCTATGAAAAATCTTGTTCAACCTAATAAAGATGAAGCATTGGCTGTTGATGCTCGACAAGAAATAGATTTGAAAGTTGGAGTTGCATTTACACGGTTTCAGACTACTTATTTTCAAGGCAAATATGGGAATCTTGATTCCAGAGTTATCTCGTAAGTTCCTTGTTCTATCATATCCTTTCAAGGGCGTTTGGTTCGTTGGGTTTCATGGGATTTGGCTGGAATTGGAATTCAATTCCATTCTGATGTTTGGTTCTAAATGAGTACGGAATTGACAAAATCCGATGAGTGATGGATTTCAACATTCCATCCTAAACACCTTGAAATGGAATCAAATTCCAAACATTTCCTACTTGTTAAAAATACTAAAATATCCTGTTTTAGAAGGGTAATTTAAATGTCTAATTTGTTTTCCACCAAAAAATATTTATTTTTTTAAAATTATTTAAAAAACAATAGCATTTCCATTGTAATATTGTTACTTTTTGCCTAAAAATAGTTCTTAAAGATCTCAAGAATAAGAAATTCATAAAAGGGTAATCAAAACATTTTGCACGTACTGATAACTTATTTTCAAATATACATCTATAAAACAACATATATTAAAAAAAAAAAACAATAAAGGAAATTCTGTCATTTGTCATTATCTAAATTCTAAATTCTTTTATAGTTTTACAAACCAAATAAAAATATACAAAGGAACAGAATCGAATTCCATTCCATCTCCTACCAACCAAACACCATTCCAATTCCCTCCAAAACTTCTTTAAAGTGAAAAATGCTGAAAATCTTTCTTTCTAAACAAATATAAATCCTAATGTTCTTTTTTTTTTTTTTTTTTTTTTTTTTTGTCTCAGATACGGTCCATGTCAGACTCCCACACTTGGATTTTGTGTTCAACGTTACCTTCAAATTACTACTTTCAAGCCAGAAAAATTTTGGGTTGTGTTTCCTTACATAATAAAAAACGGTTTTGAACTAAAACTCGAATGGGACCGTAACAGATTGTTTGACCATGATGTAAGATCCCTTTGACCTTCATTAAATTTAATTTAAAAACATGTCCTTTCATACTGACTTTTATTAATTATAACCATCAACAGGTGGCAGAAATGTTTCAGAAGATAATATTAGAAGATGCTGTTGTAAAAGTCACCAACATTTCAGAAAAACAAGAAAGCAAAAATCGCCCTTCTGGTCTTAACACAGTCAACCTTTTGAAGGTCAGAAACATTATAAAAAATATAAAACATTATCTTGAAATTATGTTAATGTAAAAAAAATTATTATTATTTATATTTTTTTATTTACAATTCAGGTTGCTTCAAGTGCACTAGGGTTGGGACCTCATGTAGCCATGCAATTAGCTGAACGCTTGTATACCCAAGGTTTTATCAGGTAATCTCTCTTTTTTTTTAAAGACTTTTTTTAATAATTTCACCATGGTTTACGAAAAAAAATGTTTTAATAATCTTTTTACCAAGGTTTTACTTTTGGTGTCATCTTTTTACTTCCTCCAAATTGTAGCAACTTTTACAACTTGTATGCTTTTAAAAAAAAATCTTTTAAAAATTGTAGCAATGTACTTGCAATTTTCTATCAATAATAGCAACTTTTAACCTCGAGAACTGATAACTGCCTACCATTTGACCTTTCTTGCTTATGTGGCAATAATAATTCCAAATCAGCATACAACTTGTATGCTGATTTGGCCTATTTATTACCAGATTACTCTTAGCTGGATGCCACATAAGCAAATAGGTCAAATGACAACCAGTTAAAAGTTGCTATTATTGGTAGAAAACTTGCTATTATGTGCAAAAATTGAAAGTATATCGCCTATATTGGTAAAAGAGGAAAAGTACGTTGCTATTTTGAATGATAATATTATTTACTTGTTGTTTATGTCAGTTATCCACGAACTGAAAGTACAGCATACCCTTCATCATTTGATTTCAAAGGGACACTTGGCACATTAGTGAGTAATCCAGTGTGGGGTAGTTATGTCCAAACACTACTCACAAATGGGTCCAATAAACCTCGATCAGGAACAGATGTAGGTGATCACCCCCCAATTACCCCAATGAGGTCAGCCAATGAGGATATGCTAGGTGGCGATGCTTGGAGACTTTACCAATATGTCTGTCAGCATTTTCTTGGTACTCTCTCTCCTGATTGCAAATATGTAAGGTAAAAGAAATCTTCAGTAACGTTAGTTTAAGGGCAAATTCCAAAAAAGACACTAAGTTTTCAGAAAATTTCGATTTTGACACTTTTATTATTATTTTCTCAATTAAGTCACTATGTTTTCAATTTTGTTTCAATGTTGACCACTTGACCGGTGAACCCGGTTGTCAGCTGACGTGACTTAGGTGTCAAAATTGGAAACATGGTGACGTAATCGAAAAAAATTGAAAACTTAGTGACTTAATTGAAAAAAAATAACAGTGTCAAAATCGATTTTTTTTGAAAACTTAATGTCGTTTTTGGAATTTGTCCTTATTTTAAAGATGTTAAAGTTAGTATTGAACTTTTTGAATTTTTCTTTTGGTATGAGGTAGGACGAAAGTTGAGTTTTGTGTGGGTGGAGAATTGTTTAGTTGTGTTGGAACACGGGTGACTGGGAAAGGATTTACAGCTGTCATGCCGTGGTTGGCTGTTAGTGAGAAGAATTTACCTCAGTTTACACATGGGGAGAAAATTGACATTTTGAAAGTTGAGCTCTATGAGGTACGTACCTTTCTGAAACATTGCCATATAATGATATAACCCATATCTATGTATGTAATCATTAGTGGCTAATGTTCTTAATTTTTTTGATTATTTTAATTAAATAACGATTTTTTTTTTCTTAAAATAGTGGAAAAATATTATTTTGAATTAGAATAAAATTACATTTTTGGTCCACGAGTATAGCTGATTTTTTTGCAATTTTGGTCCCAAAAAGTGTTCTTTTGCGAATTTGCTCCTCATTTGAGGGTTTTTTTTGTAATATTTTTGGTCATTGTTCCATGTAAAATGACTAATTTTGTTCCCAAAAAGTGTTCTTTTGCAATTTTCGTCCTTATTTGAGGTTTTTTTTTTCTATTTTTTATTTTATTTTAAATTTTTTGGTCCCTGTTCCATGTAAAATGACTATTTTTGGTCCCTAAGCATAGCTGATTTTTACAATTCTGGTCCAAAAAATATTCATCTTCACAGAACAGGCACCAAAAACTATACAAAAACCTCAAGGACCAAATTCCAACAAAAAACTCTTTGGGACCAAAATTGCAAAAAACAAGCAATACACAGGGGCCAAAATTGTAAATTTTCTCTTCTTATTATAACTCAATTGCTGTTCAATGAGTTTCTACTAAATTCAATCTTTTACTTTTGCAAATACATATACTTTCTAATACAATATAAAAAAGATCCAAATTAAAATTCATTCTCTAATACTATTCGCATATTATCAAAAATTACAATTCCACTTTCCAGGGTAAAACCGCACCTCCCGATTACCTTTCCGAGAGCGAGCTCATATCTCTAATGGAAAAACACGGAATCGGAACCGACGCTTCCATTCCCGTTCACATCAACAACATTAGCGAACGCAACTACGTCAAAGTAGAATCCGGAAGACGATTGGTTCCAACAACTTTGGGTGTTTCCCTTATACGCGGCTACCAATGTATCGATCCCGATCTTTGTCTACCCGACATTCGAAGTTTCATAGAACATCAAATCACTCTCGTTTCTAAAGGCCAAGCAAATCACGCACTTGTTGTCCAACATGTCCTCGAACAATTCAAACAAAAGTTCAATTACTTCATCCAACAGGTAAATTAAATCAATCATTTTAGGGGCTGTTTGATAATTGCTGATTGAGTAAGAGTTGACTGAGTCAATGTCTGACCAGTCAGTGTTTATCAAACGGTCTGTGTCAGTCTGTTAGACATAACCTCTTATTGGACCAGTAAGAGGCAAATTGAACAACCCCTAACAATAATGTTATTGATTTTGGTGGTTTTGAATTTAGATTGAAAATATGGACGCGTTGTTTGAAGCACAATTTTCTCCACTTTCGGATTCGGGACGCGCGCTTAGTAAATGTGGAAAATGCTTGAGATATATGAAGTACATCTCTATGCTTCCTTCAAGGTTATATTGTAATACATGTGAGGAAGTTTATTATGTTCCACAAAAGGGCACCATAAAGGTACGGAAAATTCAAAATTGTTGTATTTTTTTTTTTTTTTGGGTAAATTACGAAAAAGGCACTATATTTTAGCAATTTTTCTAGTTTAACCATCAAATTTTCATTTGTTCTAATAAAAACACCAATTTTTGAAAAAAGTTTCAACCCAACCATTATGACCTGAAGAAGCTGGTAACACTGGCTTCGATGAAAATTTTTACCAAAAAAATGGTGGTTTTTTCGAATATTAAAAATTGGTGGTTAAACCGAATTTTTGGCAAAATATAGTGTTTTTTTCGTAATTAGTCCTGGATAATGTTTACACTTTAATTTATATAATTACGAAAAAAACACTATATTTCATCACTTTTTCTGGTTTAGCCATCAATTTTTCATTTTAATAAACCAAAATTTTTAGAAAAAGTTTTAGCACAACCATCGGGAAAACAGGTAATAATGGCTTTGATGAAACTTTTTACCAAAAATTAGTGGTTAAACCAAAATCTTGGGAAAAAATAGTGTTTTTTTTTTCGTAATTAACCATTTTTTTGTCTTTATAATTTATGTGGTGCGTACCAAATTTATCATTTTAACAGCTTTACAAAGAACTCACATGCCCGCTAGACAACTTCGAGCTTTTATTATTTTCCATGGCGGGACCCGACGGAAAATCATTCCCATTATGCCCTTACTGTTACAACAACCCTCCGTTTGAAGGTATAGACGCGCTATTCGGTGCGCCAAAAACCGCCACGTCAGCGAAACTAGGAAAAGGAGTCGGGATGCCGTGTTTCCTCTGCCCGCACCCGACATGTCGCCACTCTTTAATCTCGCAAGGTGTCTGTGCCTGCCCGGAATGTGACGGGACACTTGTCCTTGACCCGGTCAGCGCCCCGAAATGGCGGCTGTATTGCAACATGTGCAATTGTCTTGTTTTGCTTCCGGAAGGTGCTCATAGGATAAGTACGACAAAGGAAAAATGTTTGGAATGTGAGTCGACTATTATAGAAGTGGATTTTAATAAGAAAACGACGCCGTTAAAAGATGGGGCCACGTTGCATGTTGGGTGTATACTTTGTGATGAGTTGTTACATTCGCTTGTGGAAATGAAACACGGGAAGTCGTTTTTTAGGGGGAGAGGAAGGGGTAGGGGTAGGGGGAGAGGTAGGGGGAGGAAACAACAGGACCCGAAAATGAGTTTTCGTGATTTTTGACAAGTATTAAGGGTATTTTTGTCTTTTACTATTTTGAATATAATAGGTTTACTTGAGTGATTTGTTTTATTTTGTGAATCATGTATGAGAATGAGATCATGAAGATATCAACTAGTTGGTCATGGCGCAATGAGCCCATAGGAATCGTTCCTTCGTGGAAACAAAAGCATCATTATTGCATGTGATGAAATATTATCCATATAAAAAAGAAAAAAAAATCGGGAATTGTGTTACGCATATAAATACAAAGGTTGTAGCTGAGATAAAGCATGTCGTAGTAGACTATAAAAGATTTTGTTGGTGATTTTAGTGTCATTGTTCATTTAGGATAACTGTTTACGAGAGTCGAAAGAAAGTCAAGTTGTGTTCTCATACAAGTCAGATGATGTATAGTTTACACTTGTATAAGACGAGTTTGATCCCAAACATGACGAAGAACGTGGGGTCAAAGGGGCCACACCCATATACGAGATTAAGGAGCAATTCTCTTGCGATGTTTGGGGCAACGTCCTGAAACCTAAACAGACTAGAAGTGCAATGGAAAAACACCATCAAAGTGAGAATCAACATAGAACGGAGACAGACTCTGAGTTTGAGATTAGTTTGACAAACACATAATTGCTTGTATCTGCCTCTAATTAAAAAAAAATTGCTATTCTCGTTATCCTTATCCAAATTTTGTATAAAATTGCCGAATACATATAAATACGTATATTATAGAACTTTTTAAAACCTCGTAAGGATATAAGCAATCCTACAACAACTTGTACATTACTCTCCTTTTTGTGTCTGAAATTAAAAGTGGTACGGGTAAATTATCCTACTTTAGAATCCGTGCAACCCAAGCATAAGAGTCAAATCATCGATTAATGACGGTGAATTCTTACAGTCTTACACAATCCACTAGATATCCAAGGAAATTCAATAATCAAAGCTGACCTATTTTCCTCCTTTGTTCCAACAAAGTTTAGAGAACCATTTACCAGAGGTTTGCTTAAATCCGTAGATAGATTTTGGAGCTTGTATACACAATTTACGTCATGATAAAAAAAAACCATGAGAAAATTTAAAAACTTTTTACCGAGATCATCATATATAAAGAGATTATTTACATCTACTTGATAAAGCGACCAATTTAAAATTTAAATGGTAGCAATTGAGAGTACACAAATGCCGACCAATGTGACTATTATATGGGGCGGGTTGACACAGGTCGTTCAGATGATACAGGTTATCATTTTTTTCCACGACGATCATAAATGTAACATAATAATTATTTCCTTCGATTTATGTGTAATCCTTGGAAGCTAAACATGGGTTATACATGTATGAACGATATTCTATCTTATAAACGTATTTACAACCACTTGGCGGTTCATTAGATAGTAATGAGCAAAGAGACACTAATTTTTACAGTCATTGCATCATGCCATATAAAAAGATTGAATAATTATGATAAATAATCTTGGATATAAAGCTAGGATTACAAGGGTGGAAAATGCATAAACATCAAAGATCAAATTTATTTGGAAGCTGAAATGAGAAAGTATAATTTGAAGTAGAAAAGAGCACGTTTAACACCACCCAATCGATCATGTTCTTCGTTACATGATCCTAAAAAGGACATTGAGATGTAGAGAAAATTACTTCGCAATTAAGTTGCTTTGTCAATTCTTAGATACATATTATATACTCTATATAATTAGCAATATTCATGAAATTTTTATTATTTTTCAAATACCAACTTTAACTTTATAAAATATTGTGTGATAAATTGGAACAATAGTTAATGAATGCCTTAGTGGTTTGCACATTGTTTTTTTTTTTTAGGATAAAATTCTTGCTTCTTGCATCCATTTCATTTATTTGGCTTTTTTTAGCATATAACATTTTCATTTTTTTATTTTACAATTTTAACTCAATAGCTAATTATTTCTACGAATTTGATCAATTTATTAGACCATTGTTTTTTACATATACCCTTTCATTCTTCCTTCCTTTTTTTATTTTTTATTTTTACAATTTTCATCCAATATTTAATTACTTTTATGAATATAATTTCCTTTTTTTAAAAATTTTAGCTCGATGCTAATTTATTTCTAAGAATTTGGTCCATATTTATTATTATTATTATTATTATTATTTAAAACTTAATTATTTTTACAATTTTCTCCAACTTTCTCTTACAATGTTTTATTTTAAAGTTAGTTTCGTTTTTACGTTTGCTATACAATTTCTTTGTGTATATATATATATATATATATATATATATATATATATATATATATATATATATATATATATATATATATATATATATATATATATATATATATATATATATATATATATATATATATATATATATATATATATAATCTTTTTACATCTTTGCTTTTATGCATATATTTTAAATATTTTTTTTGTAATTAACTATTTATTTTTATCCATTATTTAGATTGTTATGTTTTTACAAATTACATTTTAAATTCTATTTTGTGAATTGTATGTACGTAAACTTCGATCTTTTAATTTTAAGACTATTACACTGATATAATCATTTGTAGGATTTCCACTACGACCCGGGATATATAACCCGTAGTTAGATTGAATTTGAAAGATGAGTTTAAAAAATCCTTAATTATAAAAGGATTATAATATATCCAACAACCCCAATATGAGTTAGAGATTGCCATTTTCATCTCATACTGCAAATGTGCCATCAGCTACCGTATACGAGAGTACCTTCAACAACCATTGTAAAAAATGGATAGATATACGACATATGTCTCACCGTTTCAATACCATGCGAGAAAATATACCAAAAATAGTTTAATAAATTTGAAAGTATGACATTGAGAAAAACTTGTACAATTATGTTTCTCATTACATATGCTACATATATATAAAGTTATACACACCTTGTATAACTTATAAGAAAAATAAGGTTAAGATCCCAAATATCAAATTCTCTTGATTTATGATTTAAGCAATCCCAATAAAGCTAGGGAATAGCATCTCCGGTATCAGTTACCAAATTCTTTGTTCACCAAATGTTGATACAAGATTCATAAAATATTAAAAAACGTATCAAAATCAAAATCTGAAGATTGGTTCCCATAAGTTATATAAAATTCAAGCACATAACAATCGATTCCTGAAAAATAATTCTGCTAAAACTGTGAAATCAGATTTAGTCTATAAACATACACCTCATGAAATAACTCATCTTTTTTTTTTCCCCATAGCTACTCATCTTCAAGAACAACAAGAGTATCTGCTTTGATTTTGCTTCGATCCATCGTCACCACGGTTGTCAAGACTTACCCTGTTCATAGATAACTCGGATTTATACGAATCAGAATTCAATACCTTCCGGCTAACATTGTTGTAGATCTCTCGAATCACCAACTCGAAAGCTGTTTTAACGTTAGTGGAATCAAGCGCAGATGTTTCCATGAAGAACATTCCTTCGCTTTCTGCTAGGTTTTTGCCATCTTCGATGCTTACAGCTCTAATATTATCCAAATCGCATTTATTCCCAACCAACATCCTTGCCACTGTTGTATCCGAGTGAGCTGCATAGAATTTCAATTTGATCTAGAATATGAAACAACGATTAACGTATTTAATTAAACCAGAAGAAGTGGTATTAGAATACGAACTCACTTTTGAGTTCTTCGAGCCATCTGGTGACGCTATCGAAAGTAGTGCTACGGGAGATATCGTAAACGATGAGAGCACCAACAGCGCCGCGGTAGTACGCGGAGGTGACGGCACGGAAGCGTTCCTGGCCGGCGGTGTCCCAAATCTGAGCCTTAACCTCCTTGCCGTCGATCTCCATGCTCTGTGTCTGGAATTCAACTCCGATTGTGGATTTAGAGTGCAGATTGAATTCATTCCTGGCGTATCTGGAGAGCAGGTTTGATTTTCCGACCGCTGAGTCGCCGATTATGACTACTTTGAACAGATACTCCTCTCCTTCATCATCCGATGAGTCCATATTTTGGAAAAATTAGTGGAATCTGTGATGTGTCAGTGGAATCGGGAGTTGATAATGATCGTAGAGGTGAATTTTGTGTTGATTTGGGAGATGAAGAAGAAGAAGAAGAAGAAGAAGAAGAAGAAGAAGGAAAAAGGCTGTCAGAGACAGGGGTGCGTTTGTGTGGACCTTTGTGTTGGCGATGGACATTTACTCGAGTTTCAAGTCAATACCTACGCGCACACACCTTTCGCGTGGTTACGTATGCAGAAACCTAAATTTAGGATGTTTTACATTTGGATTTTTTTATTAGATTAATATATACAAATGATTAATTTCATATTAAGTAATAAGTATATGTTTCCTTGATTTGAATTTTGATCAAGTGGAACATATGATTCTGGTATTTGACACATTATATATCTATTTAATTTACGTGATTTTGGTGATTTGGCGTAACTTTTTTTTTTTGTCACGCTTTTTTTTTTCCTCCCACCGTTTTATTCCACCGCTTCACTTCCTCCCCCTTTATCTTCCTCTTGTGGTTTAGCCCCATTCTCCCCAAATCAACGGGTTTCCGTCTCATCGATCAACACGTTCGTCTCTCTCTGAAGTTTCATGGATGCTTCTACAATCCACTTCTAGCGGTGTCGCCGTTGTGTCTCAGTACCGTCATTCGTCTCCTCTACCAGTATCGACTACATCTCCTTTCTCAACCGACAACCTTTTACCGGCCGACCTACCTACCGCAGTTCGCTCTGTAATTTTCAACCGTCGAAAATCATCACCACCCTTATTCGTCGCGACTCTGTTGGTTCGTCGGCTTTTCTCATCGCTTCTGGTATCGCTGTCGTTCTGTAGCAGGTAACTTTGAAGGCATATTTTTACAAGTTAGTTTCACATATTGTCAGAAACACGCTAATGTGGCTGACATAGTACCAGTTCTGAAATTCGTGTTAATAGTAATTTAGGAAACATATAGATATTTTTAGCCAATAACGGATTGAGTTTGTTTATTGTCACCAAAATGGTGCGGTGTTGTTTGTGATACTAAGGGTTAGACCCCGTGTCCTGCAGCGAGAATTGTTAAAATCATTAAATGTAAAATATAATATGTTGTGATAAATTTATTTTAAGTAATAAAAATTCTTTAATAAAACAGGCATAAATATGTAAAAAGTGATTTAAAAATATAAAATTATAAAAACAAATTCATAAAAAATGTTTTGTAAAAGTAAAAAAATAGATAAAAGCCTAAGCTTCCAAAAAAAAATTATTAAAAAATTTTAATAAAAATTTGTAAAAAATGAAAAAATTGGATGAAAATAAAATCCGGTTAAAGTTGTAAAAAAAATAACGGACAATGCTTAGAATGAAGATCTTTGGTTTGATGTTGGATGGGCTAGATCTAAATAATCCAACGCAAAAACAATAAGACAAAAATGTTGTTGTGGGGATAGAACTTGGGACCTAAAGTTTGCAAAATGCGTAGGAACACTAAGCCAATCTTCAACTTTAGATTCATTTCCTGACATTCCTGTAAATAAATATAATGTAAAAGTGAAACACTATTCACTAATGTTACTTTAGCTACGGTAACACATTTTGTCAAATGTTATATATATATATATATATATATATATATATATATATATATATATATATATATATATATATATATATATATATATATATATATATATATATATATATATATATATATATATATATATATATATATATATATATATATATATATATATATATATATATATATATATATATATATATATATATATATATATATAAAGGTTGTAGAAGTCGCCAGGCGGTAGGTGGGCGGTCGACTGGGGCCTAGGACTAGTCGGTCTAGGCGAGGACTAGTCGGCGCCTAGGCGGGGAGTATTAATTGTAATAAATTTTATTTTTTTAAAATAAAATATATATATATCCTAACAAAATAAATGAATAACCATATTTTATATATATATATATATATATATATATATATATATATATATATATATATATATATATATATATATATATATATATATATATATATATATATATATATATATATATATATATATATCCTAACAAAATAAATGAATTCCACCAATACCTTGAAGAAATAGCATACTCCCAAGTAATATCATCTGATTTCCTCTTAGGACATGTAGCGGTTGATTCCCTTGATGGTGTAACAGAACTATTAGATGCCATTAAGTTGGAGCTGTAATCCAAACATGGTATCTGTAATCCAAAATGGTATCTGTTAAAAAGTATTATGTGATCTGTAAAACATTATTCTGTGATCATAAGCAATTGTATACAAGTATAAATATTGACAGGAGCTGTAATCCAAACATGGAAGCAAACTCGATATCAAAACATGGAAATCAGAAATCAGGAACTCAATAATCAATATACCAGTAGAAATCAGAAGCTGGAATTAATCAATATACAAGCTATTCAACAACATTCAATGAAACAACAATCAAGTTTGAACAACATTCTGGTTCCAAAAAACAAAGATTCATTCAACTTTCTTTCAAGCATACAATCGAACACCTTATATGCATATACTTGCATTTTTTTGAAACTTTCCCTGAACTAGACCTTGCAATCTAATCAATCCATTTTGTAATATATACTAGAGTGGACTCGTATTAGAGAGATTAATTTTTATTTTCTATTTTTATTTTTTTAGTCTTTGAATGTCATACAATCTTCTATCTAGTACGCTATCTAAGATCTCTTGTCTGCAATCTATTCCCTTAGTTCTCGAGTTTTGGCAAGAAAAGAAAATGAGAATAAAAGAAGTTATATTTTCGTGTTACCGAATTAGAAGAAAATCAAAAGAGAATGAACATTTTATATATACATATTCATCTAATTACCAAAGAAGATGGTTGATTTTAAGCCATCTTTCGGAAAACACGTCCCATTATTATAGGATGACAGACCTATTTTGGTCAAGGAATCTTAGCCTCAATTTCTGAAAATATAATATGAAATGAACATTTTCCAAATTGATAACTAAATTAAATTTATGGTCCCCGGCGCTGCCCCACACCCAAGAGAGCGGCCCCTGCCACGGGCAATTCCCTTAGGACCCTGCAATGGGGCGCAACCCCCTTGACCCACCATTTTGCTCAAACCGAGATGAAACTCGTTTTACACAAATGTGCATTTCTCTCCTCCTAACTTGTTTCAAATCAAGACTTGAACTTTATTGGTAAATTGAATTTCATTAAATTAAAATGACCTAGTAACACTAAAATCACTGACTACCATATCTTTATGACCGTGACATTTCACTCAACTTCTTCATGGTTTGGGTTTGACTTCACCTCTTCAAGCTTGTTTCATCAATTGCTTTATCTTAAAAACGTTCCCCATAACACAAAACCGAAGATTCTCGATATCCAGTCTACATATTTGGAAGACAACTAATGATTCGATATTCACCAAATTAAGTAAGGATCCAATGAAATTAGCAAACGAGATTCAACTTAATCTTTTTAATTAGATCAAGTTTAAAGCAAAAATATAAAACTTAGATTGCCATGTTTGGTGTAGTTCTTCGTTATTGCTCCTCTCTTCTTGTAATGTTTCTACTCTTAAGTTTTCCTTAAATGAAATCTCATCGCCATTCTGAAAAAATAAAATCATATTTAATCAAATGTCATTTCATGATAAATAATCATTTAATAAAAAGACATCGTGTTTAATCGCAGATTTAATTCACATACATTAACCTAATAAACATAAACAAAAGTGAACGCAAAAGTGATTAAGCGTGACGGTGATGATCACGTTCCCATGTCCATAATAAACAAGTGGCCACCATCATTAACAAGTGGCCACATTCTCCTTCTATTTTATTGCAAACGTTATGTTTCCTCATTCAAAAATATAATATATAAATAAGCCATTTTATTCGTATATTACTTTAATAAGCCATTGTGATACTTTTTTGGGTTAGGAATTGATTAATATTAGTAAAAAAAAAATAATCAAAACGGTCTAAGATAACGAGACACTATTCGATATTTTTCAAAAAATATATAATAACTCTTAGGACGTCATATTTTTGTTGAATAAAATTGTTATTATTATTATTATGAAGCCCCATTCTTCATATCTTTAAGTCTCTCATCAACCACCAAGCACTAATATGAACATGGGTCTGGCCCGTCAAGGACAATATTTAAGAAGGTTTATTGTTGTTTTTTATTTTCTTCGTGACTTTTCTATAATTCTATTTTTTAGTCCTAACGGCTACATGACCATTTGAGGTAATAATTTTTATTTTTTTGGGCCATTTACTCGAGTATTTGTATAAACAGGGACGTGCTGCGGTGCTAGTTAGGTTTAATACAACTCAACAACGTTTTTGTATCTCATATCATCGACAATTTTATGTCATTAACTTTCATATTTCGTGATCTTAGATCTAAAATATGTCTCTCGAATATTATATGTTAGAAGTTATAATAATAAATAGGGTTAATGATCCATAATAACAACCAATAAAACAAAATTTACCTATTAGGTCACTGAAGTTTTTATTGCATCCAATAAGACACTGAACTTTCAATTTTGCACCCAATAGGCCATTAAACTTTCAGTTTTGGTTTTAAAAGACCATTATCTCCGATTTCAATTGGTTATATCTGTTTAAAATCATTGTGAGAGGAGTAGCGGCTGGAGACAGATTGGGCATTGGAGGAGGAGAGTCGTGGGGGTGTGGTCGAGGTTGTACGACTGTGGATGGGTTGAGGAAAATGGTCTGAGCCTGGTCGGTGAAGACGGAGGTGTCTTCGGAATTAGAAAACGATGGTTAAAATCGGAGACATTTGGTATTTTAAAACCAAAAATTGAAAGTTCAGTGACCTATTTAGTGTAATTAAAACTTCGTGACCTAATTGGTAAACTTTGTATTATTGGTTGCTATTATGGATCATTAACCCTAATAAATATTATTTTATTATAAATTACTAACTGTTAATATGAGTATTATATGTTTGATAAATTACAAAATAGTTATTCATTGTCATAAATTTATATGATTATTAGAGTTTAACGATGAACCTTTGGCTATAAATAGTTGATGGTCCATAACATACAATATTTTATTATAAATTACTAACTATTAATATGGGTACTTGTTATGGGAAATTATTTTTAGATCACCTGTCGCATTCTCCTGCTCATCCTAGTTCCTCGTTTATTTTGTTCTAGCACTTCTAGCTCCATTTTCCTCAGTAACATCTGTTGAGCCACATAATGGAATTTCCAAGCATAATTTTGACAACCAGTAATCCAAAATAATTCTACGACTGAATTATGTGTAATAACTTTGAATGATTATGTAAACTCTTTAATTAATTACAATCCAATCCCTAGCAATTTAAATTCTCCAAATTAACTTGCTAATTAATTTCTAATTAATTCATCAAGTCCTTGACAAATTAATAAACTAATTTCTGATTTAGTTTCTAATTAATTTATTTCTCAATAAACTAATAAACTAATTTCTCCTTTCCTTTATTTTAACTCTGTGTGTTTTTCTATGTCATGAGGGCAACCCAGAAAGACTCTGCCATTATTAGAAAATTACCACAAGTTGATGACCTTGGACATTATTCCAACAATGTTTTATATCATTCAACCTCTCATGTAGGTTTTTACATTATATTGTACACCACTTCGAATCAATCACCTTCTTCCCTGGTGGTTAGTCCGCTAACGTCCAAGTTCCATTTTTCTCAAGATTCATTATTTCCCTTTGCATGACATCTCTCCAATTTTGACTCTTCACTACTTGAGAAAAGTGTTTGGGATCATCTAGGAAAGATATGACCACTCGAAAGGTTTTCTGAGCGTTAGTAAAGTTTTTATATAACACAATATTAGACCAAGGGTATACTATCAAGGATGCTGAAGTAGAGATGGGGTGGATAGTGTATGGAAGGTGATATGTGGACTTTGTACTGGCCAAAATGGTTTGGTTGGGTCTGAATACGCTCATATCTTCTATAGATTTTTGTTTTGATCACGGGGGGATGACAACATTGGGATGCGCATCGGCGTAGGTTTTAATCACATGCTTTGTGGGATGGGTCTAGCCATTTTCAGGTATGTTCGGATCTATGTTGGCTGAATATGACCCTCTAGGCTCAATGTTAGGCTATTATAGGCAACTGATAATAGGCTCAACAACCTCATTAGATGGTGGATGTCACAAGGCAAACTCGACTTTTTCAATTGTCCTTTCATTGCTAATATTCAAATCTATATTTTGGAAAGGGAAAACATCTTCAATGAATTTACATCTCTAGAAATTAAATTTTCTTTGCCTTTAGATAAAAAGCCCGATATCCTTTTTCCGTTGTGGATAACCAATAAAATTGCAAGATCTCCCCCTCTCTTTGAACCTTCCTTTACCACTTTGTTCTCCTTACCAATAAATATGCAAGATCTCCCCCTCTCTTCGATGACTCTATTTTACTGTGGTGTGTGTACACATGAGGTTTCAAGAATAATGCCATTCACCTCATAATATTTTAGCATGTAATTTAAGGCATGTTCTCATTTACTTTCATTTCTGATTTTCTTAATCTTTCTTTCAAAATATGTATTGGCCATGTTGTGGAAGGAAATTAAGCAATAACCAGCCTCTGACTTATTTTTGATTAAATATACCTAAGTCGATAAGCCGTATATGATTATAAAATATAAACCCAAATTCGGTTTTGTCATGTCGGTTTCCCGATTTGTTAATAACCAAAACGTCCGCGAGTATTTTATATCCCAAGGTTAAAATTACTCGTTGCAATTTTACTTGAAATCCAATCACAATCTCATCCAAAAAATGACTTGATTTTTTAATAATTTAAATTTCTACCAATATCAACAAGTTTAATATCTAACAATATTACATAAGCATAGTCATCACCACAAAAAAATATATAATATATGAATATGATAATATTGTTTTTACTATATATATTATAGCGTGGATTAGTTTATCACCAAAATCAGATATTTTAATTTTTTTTTTTGTAATAATGATTATGTTTTTCTAATATTTGTTAGATATTAAACTTTTTGATATTGGTAGAAATTTAAATTATTAAAAAAATCAAGTCATTTTTTGGCTGAGATTGAGATGGGATTTCAAGTTAGTGAAATTTCAACGAGTAATTTTAACCGGGTAATCGGATGGGTATAACCCTAGTATCATAATCATCTTGACCCTATAAAAATTTCTATAAAAAATCTCATACCCGATCCTGTAGCCATTTACCTGACCTAAAATTCGTCCTAAAATTTCCAGTCCTCGGATTCAAATGTTTTTGTCATTCCTAATTGTACGAAGGGTCCTAATAAAATATCTAAGATAAATAATAGTAAGCTAGTTAAATTTTAATAAAATACTTTTATGAAGATTAACCATTAAAAAGTTTCGTAAAAATATGCTTTTGTTAAATAATTGATAGTAAAATAATAATATGACAAAAAAAACATGTTTTTGAGAGACCTATGCCTTATATTACGATTAAGGAAAAGATAAGAGCAGAAAATCGGGCTGAAATGAAGCCCACTACATGCCAGCCACTGGGTCAAGATTTACGAATATATAATATACCATTGGTCTATTCGTAATAGAAGTAGATACTTTATAGCAAAGTTAATGTAAAAACTAACAAATGATACCATATATCTCATTGTCTTCTATTTCTATTTGTAGATGTCTCATTAATTACCACATTTTACCCTCTTATACTTACATTTAATCCTGGGCTAAATGAGAAAATTAACTTTGGGCTATAGTTTCTTTATGCATTTGACTAAGAGGTATGAGAACCATTATCTCTTAAATCATATCCAGCCCATTTCTATTTTTTATTCTATTTTTGAAGTAAAAAAATAGTGTAAAAAGTGAGTCATCTTCAACCCACATCTATTTTTCACACTACTTTTACTTTAAAATGTATATTCCTAGAATATTTTTTTTTTTCATTTACAAAAATGGTCAAAATCTCTCATTCTATTTATTATATATAAACTTTTTTATGAATTCGATGTATAAATATTCAATTTTGATTATTATAACTAATTAATATCATTTAATATATAACATGATTATAAATATTTATTATTGTATTTAAATTAAACTAGAAATATAGACAAATAAAAGTTAAAGGACTAAAAATGACAAGTGAACATTAACTCTATTTTTTTGGTGTAAATAAATAGTATTACTCTATATTTGAAGTAATATTATTCATAAACCTAAAAATAGAATAGGTTATAAAGGTGGGTTTGATGAAAATAGAGTTTAAAATGGAGTAAACTCATTTATAAAGTTGGGTTGGAGATGCCCTTATTACCACTTCCTTTTTATCTGTCATATAGGCGTCACCTCAACAAACTTTCACTAACCCATCATCCCCTTAAATTGTTGGAAATGGTAAACCCCTACTACCACTCATTTTTTTAATTAAATAATTATTTTAAAATAAATAAAACTAAATAACTAAATTAATTAAATTAAATTAACCAAATAACAGTAAATTAAAAATGCATACCATTACAAAATTAAAAAAGACGTATACGATAATTTAAACCCTAAATACAGAAAACTAAAACATAAATACAATAATAAAAACCTAAAGACAATAATTAAAACATAGGTGAATTTTCACAATATTCCATGCTTCGATATGCGTGAAATCTGTTTTGTGTGTCACTCGATACTGTTGTAAGACTTGTTCAACGATCTCATCGTCGGTTGTCTCGTGTTGTCGGTTCGCCGATAGGTGTAAGTAAATTTGGTTAAATTTACTCAGATTTAATGACAAATTCTTCCATTTGTTGTTAAGTTGATATCTAATTATCTACCCCGATAATGTATTGTTCTAATATACTGTGAAACAGTTCTTCCATACGTTCCTAGAATTGACAGTTGTTTCCCACATGGACCTCTTTATTGATGTTGACGTAGGCGGTTGCCAAAGCTGCCTATTATCGTTGAGTCCATCCCAGCGAATATTTCGATTTCCGATGCCAACCATTTTTTATAAAACTTTTTTGATAGTTTTATATTTTATATGAAGTTGAAAAAGAAATATGTGATTTTTAAAGGGTGTAGAGAAGGGTATTTATAGGTGGTAATTTTAAAAAAAGTCACTTTTTTTTAACTTTGCACCAAAGAGCCGTGGAAGGGGGAGGGGGGGGGGTCGTGCGGCATAGGAAGCCGCAGTCACCACCTGAGTGGGTACACCCGAACACTATTGATGAACCAATCAAATAAATCCATTTCTAAAAAATTCCTATATGATTTCTAATCGGGAAAGACTAAACACAAGTAAAATACACAATGACGCTACAAAGGAATATTACTAACGGAACATATAGTAATAAAAAAGGAGGGCCCATTCTTTGTTGCCCTTCAAAGTAAAAAAGTAAAAATAGATCAATTGCTATCTATTACATACTTTTATTTCCTATTTGATCTAATCTGTATCCTTTACGGACTGTCTTTCTAAAGCAGTTGGGAGATAGTATATTATACTCTTGACGAGGGGTTTCAAAATTTTTTTTCACTCTTTCTAGACTTTTTCTTCCTCTCCACATGAGAACCCACATACCGCATCTTCATGTCTCCGATTGGTCTTAGACTAAGGCTGCAGGGAGTGGTGGCCAATGGCCAAGGGATGGCCAAGGGGTTTTTGTGGGCCAGACAATGATTGGCAGACTTTGGCCATTTTGTAGGGAGTGGTGGCCAATGGCCAAGGAACTGCCAACCTATTTAATTTGAGAAATTACAACTTTAGTCCTTGTACAAACATAATTCGTTTTTTTTACTTAAAATTAAAACATTTCATTAAAAATAATAAACACAAACAACTAACAATTTAAAAGTTAAACAAAGACACAAAATAAAACACAAACAACTAATCTACTCATCGTCGAACGTGTAACCCAATTTCCTAGCCGCATCCTTCTTCGCTTGAAGTGCAATTTGATACTCGAACCCTCGTAGATCGGATATGTTTCTCGTCACAATATCCATCAACTTGGTTTTGACTTTCTCTTCATGTAAAGTCTGTAAAGTGGCGACTTGCTCGTTCAATTGTTGCAATTCTGCGCTACTATTCGTCCCAGAACTACCTCCCTTCATCTTCCTCTTGGCTTGGTCACGACCAATCGGAAGAACGTTAGCCTCCGGCTCCTTATTAATGTCGAAGCCAACATTTGCATCAGAAGACTGAGAGTGTGTGGATGTGGAGGATTTGAAGCGTTTGGTTGCATTTATTCCAACGGCGAACTGATGAAAGGATGTTTGTTCCCTCCATTTTTCGTTGTCTCGGATTACCCTCCAAAACGCTTCCGCATGGCCAGTGAAAGGATTTTTGGTGCCATTTTTGTCAATATATTGCTGCCGAGCAGCCAGCATCACATCATCTATATTGGCACCACTTGGCCAATTTCGTTTACATTGTGCAAAAATCCCCTCAAATGCCTTGGCAATTTTACTTATAGCACGCCATTTCGAGTATAGTGACTGGTGGGTACGGTATGTACGACCCATTCGCTGACACCATAATTGCCAAATCCTTTTTTGGAAAACTTGGGTTTCTTGGTCGTTTCCGTGAACCGCATCCTCCGATATGTCCACCCAAGTTTTTGCTAAAGCTATCACCTCATCAACTTTCCAAGGCTCTACCTTGGCTCTCTGTTTCGCTGGGGCTTTCCCTTTTCCACGACCTTTTGATGATTTTTTTGGTTGTGTGTCTTCTTCTTCTTCGTCTTCTTCTTCAACTTCTTGTTGTTGTTCTTCTTCTTCTTCCGATTCCGATGCAAGAAGACGTCGTGGTTGAGTTGAGAAGAATTGTGTTCCAGAACCTTGAGAGTGTACTTGTGGTGGAGAAGGTGTGGTGAAAAAATTTGGAGATTGTGTGGGAAAAGTATTTTGGTTTTGGGATAAATTGTAGACAAAGTTGGCTAAGAATTGATTTTGTGTCGGTGAAAACAACGGCTCATCGGGTTGTGGTGAAAACATTATTGGATGATAAGCATTTGTATCTAGGTTTGATAGATGGTTTGGAGGTGGAGTGTTGGAAGATTGGTTCTTGGAAGATTTTGAACCTTTCTTTTTGTTTGAAGACATTTTGAAAGAGTTTTGGAAGGGATTATTATGTGAAATGAATGAGAGTGTGTTGTATATATATAGGGGATGAAAGAGGTTTTAAAAATCTGATTTAAAAAAAAAACGGCTATTTTTAATATATGGGTTAAAAGTGTAAAATTTTTAAAAGCTTCCAAATTAAATTTCTAGCCGTTGAGGGGGGTATTTTGACATTTGTTGAAAGTTTTTCCTGGCTTGGCATCTCGCCAAGCCCTTGGCGAGCACCATGGCGACGAGGGCGGAGTAGGCTTGGCGTGTGTGTTTGGTTGGCCAAGGGGTTTGGCGAATGGCTTGGCCACCCTTACTCCCTGCAGCCTAAAGGGTGTCGTAATCGCACCTTTTATTTTTTGGTACTACGTCATTTCCTCTAAATCACTTCACTACTTTTTCATCAAAGAAATTATCACATCGTATTGTCACATTGTCACGACTCATATCTCTCAATTTTTAGTGTTAAAAGCACTTGTACTGTACAAGTTAAAAAAGAAAAAAAAGCAGAAAAAACTAGATATGAAACTCCCCATGGGAAAAGCGGGAAGAATTTTTCTTTAATATATCTATTTCTATCGAGACATTATAACTTATAATTTTCAGATATTTATTGACATTATATTTTTAACTTTCATCTTATTTATACTTAAAAAAAATAAAATATAATCATTTATAGAAATATGTTATAATAAATAAATAGGTTAATGACTTGAGAGGGTACGTTACTTTTCAAAATGTTCACATTTAGGTAACAATGTCTTTTTGTTCACATTTCCCTATTTAACTTCTTATATCTGTTAAAAAAGGGTAATATGACCGGCTAGTGCGGGTTTTCCCGGTCATATTACCCTTTTTTGAACAGATATAAAAAGTTAAATGGGCAAATGTGAACAAAAAAAAATATTGTTACCTAAATGTGAACATTTTGTGCGTCTCATAAGTTGAACGCAGAATGTTCACATTTATATAACAATGTTTTTTTTTGTTCACATTTACCCATTTTACTTGTTATATACCTGTTTGAAAAAAAATGTAATGTGATCGGGAAAACCTCCACCAGCTGGTCATATTATCTTTTTTTGAACAGATATAACAAGTTAAATAGGTAAATGTGAACAAAAAAATCATTGTTACCTAAATACGAAAATTTTGAAAAACAAGTTACCCTCTTAAGTAATTAACCCTAAATAAATCAAGAAAAATACATTGCTCCTTTTGCATCCAACACTTTTTAATTACCTATTTGATAATAGAACATGTTACACTTCTATGTTATATGGTAGATACATAAAAGCATATACTATGAAGTAGACGTATATCAATAATAAGAGAAAATGCCTCAAAAGGATAATGAACTTTATCATAAGTATACATTTAGTTCTTTATTTTTTTACACATATGACCATTATACTTTTTGTTTTGTATACATTTAGTTACTTATGCTTTTTTGTACACATATAACCATTAAACTTGTTATTTCTGTTTACATTTAGTTACTTATGTTAATGGTCATATATGTACAAAAATAAATATAAGTTTAATGGTCATATGTGTACGAAAAAAGCAAATTGAATGGTCATATGCGTACAAAAAAAGTATAAATGACAAAATGTGTATAAAACAAAAGGTTTAATGGCCATGTGTACAAAAAAAATTATATAATGGACTAAATCTGTACTTATAATAAAGTTCATTACCTTTATAAGTCATTCTTTCAAATAATAAAAAAGAAGTGATTTATATACATTAATTTTTATCCATACACAACTTATATTTCAAAAATATTATACAATATGTGATAAAAATATAATAAAATCATTAAATTGTTGTGTACGAATAAACAAATCACTTCTCATAATAAAACAAAACAGTTTTGAGGTAAATAAAGGGTACGTATTTGTAACTATTCCCGACTCTAGATGACATCAAAAGACTCTTTGAGAATCTGTATCATTAGAAAGTCAAAGTTCCATAAAGTTAAGGAGCCTTTTTATATAGTTGTATTAACTTATTATTATTATTATTTATTATTATTATTATTATTATTTTATTTACCATAGAACAAACAATCAACAGGTTAAAAACTATAAAGAAAAAGATAAAAAGTATAAAATAGGACCACATATTCGGATATTCTTATGTCCCCCAACCACATTAACATGGACCATATAAATGAAATTCACAAAACGATTATAACCCATATAAAATAGATTTCATTAAAGTCAAAAAAGGTAAAAACCACAAGAGACCAAAGTAAATTTATAATAATAAAAAAAATCAAACACCATCACTACCGACACCATCTTCTAAGCTGCTACTGCCGCCATTAATGGAGGCTAAATTGCTGTTCACGATTTGATTATGTTTTTTGGAAGATCCCTTACAAAGGTTGACCGGGTACTTGTTAGCGTTGACTTGAAGTTTTCTTAATGCGGCTTTACCAAGATCAATACCACAAATGTCGGATAACCTGATTAAATACAATAACACATCTGATAATTCCTCTCCAAGATGTTGTTTTTCTTCATCTTTCCAATCGGGTAGTCCTTTTGGTACTTCACCTTTCCATTGAAATATCTCAGATAATTCCCCCACTTCACCTACCTAAAAAAGAAAAATTCACATTTTCTTATAAACATTCTATATTTCTACAAGAAATTTACATTTATAAAGGGTTAATTACGGAAAAAAAACACTGTATTTTGCCAAAAGTTCGGTTTAACCACCAAATTTTAAAAGATTTGAAAAAACCATCAATTTTTGGTAAATAGTTTCATCGAAGCCATTATTACTGGTTCTTCTGGTCATAATGGTTTGGCTAAAACGTTTTCTAAAAATTGGTGACAGAAAATTTGATGGTTAACCAGAAAAAATGATGAAATATAGTGTTTTTTCGTAATTATATAAATTAATGTGTAAACATTATCTAAGACTAATCACGAAAAAAACACTATGTTTTTGCTAAAAATTCAGTTTAACCACCAATTTTTAAGATTCGAAAAACCACCATTTTTTGGTAAAAATTTTCAACGAAGTCATTGTTACCGGTTTTTTCAAATCATAATAATCACGTTGGAAATTTTCCAAAAATTGATGGTTTTATTAGAACAAAAGAAATTTTGATTGTTAAACCAGAAAAAAAAAAGTTGGAATATAGTTTTTTTTTTTTTTTGCCCTTTTTTAAATGAGTATTTTCAACAAAGAAATATTAACGAACTTTAAAGTGGTCCTACACCAACAAAGAGGCCTACCTTTTTCAGGGTTTTTTTTCTCAGAAAAAGACAACTGCAAGCTTTAATCACCCCCAAAGATTTACCACAAACGTTAAATTTTACAAAGATGGTTCTGGATAAACCTTAAAGTGCACATTAAATACAATTTTTAGACTATGAATATATAACAAATTAAGGTTAATTACATTATTCCATTACGATTAGTCTACATTAATTAATGATCTTTAACATAAGTATCAGTAATCATTAGAGGTAATTACTCTAGTTACAGCTATGGATCCCTAATTACAGCTACAATACTTTTATACAACATCGTTTTAATAAATTGGGATTATTATTTATTAAGAGGTATGTAAAACAAGAGGTTTCTCAAATGAAAACTTTGTTATCTAAATTCTCAAAACCTTCGAATTCTTGAACATTGCATGTGACAGAAGGTGATGAGGTGCCAACAAGAAAGTACTGGTCCATCAATGCAGCTCAATCCTCATAAACCCTTTTACCCAGAAAAAGGAAAAGGGAAAAAAGTAATTCATTCCAAAAAAGGGTTTTACTTTTTAACGTAAGCAATTTATTGTTTTATCTTCAAAATCCGTTCTGTATACTGAAAACAGCAGAGTAAATGTTGTTAACCGCATTCGGTTCCATAGCAAATAGTACAGATTTCAGTGGTAAATTTGCAGCAAACTCGTACAAATTTTGTGTGCGAAACAACGGGTACTTAGTTTGAAATCGACGAATAGGTTTTTGGACTTTTTTGTCACATGAAATTGGTATTTTTTGGATGTGAACTGAAATGCGTGAAATCAAAGCAATATTTAGGAAGATAAATTTACAGAAACTGAAAGTCGGATATTAACGTAATAAGAATAAAAACTTCTTCAATCGATTCTGCATTCGTACTGAATCTGAACTGATGAACCGTAAATTAGACAAAAACGACTAGATTAACTGATTCCTGTGTGTGCGAACATATGATAATGGAAACAGGAAGCAAATACCAAGATCGAAAGAATTACCAGTGCAAGAAGAAGGTTTCTGGGACTGTGAAACTGATCCCAATCTCTTTCCTTCGCAAAATCCGCCATTCTTTTCTTTAACTCAGCCAAGCTTACATCTTCTTCTCTATCTTCCGGAGTATTCAAATCTCCGGCCGCCGTTGACGCGAGCGATTTTTCTGTTCCGCCGCCCATTGTTATAGAGGGGGAGGAAGAGGAAGAAAAGGTGACCACAAGGGTCTTAATATATGCTTTTTGTATATGAAAGTGACCGGGATTCAGTTACCGGGTATAGCCGGTTACCCGTAAATTCTATTGCCACTTGTCGAGTTTTTACTAACCCCGTCCTTTAAAAAGGCCCTGCTCATTTTGTTTCTTTCGTCGCCAAAATTAGAGTAAATTACAGTTTTGGTCCATCAAGTTTACCAAATATTGTATTTTAGGATAAATTATTGGAAATTCACGTTTATGGTCCCTAAGGTTTGTGAAACGCTACAAATCAGTCCCTGGGTCAGGTAAAAAGACTAACTTGCCCTTTTTAATTTCTTTTTCCTTTTTCTTTCAATTTATTATTTACTTTGTTAATTAAAAAAAATACAAAAATACACCCACCAACGTGACAATATATATGGTCGCCACAGACGGAATTTTGGAACATTTTTTAGTTGGAGTCGGAGAAAGGAATCACCTGAACTAATTCCTGCAAAAAACTATTTGGGTCAGCGGCGGTGAAGGCTCTGACGCTTCAAAACAATCCGGAGGCTGATTTGCCTATTGTACGACTACCATGTGCGTGCTCTAAGCTAACCAATCTTGTAAAGAAATTCACTGGGAAAAGGAAGCACCGGAAGCTAAAATTAAAATTCGTTCAAGGATTATCAGAATTAACCTTGGATTTTGTGATAATATTATGAGCAAAAGTCAACATTACCACCAAAAAACAATAAGTATCCAGTTTAATTAACGGTTGTGGTGGGTCGGTTGTTAGAGATCGTAAGGAAAAGTTTGAATTAAGAGATTATCATTTATATGTTTTGTCAAAATCTAAAGCACACCCATGTAAATATCTATTCGTGTGCGTGTGAGAAAGAGATGCTAGTGATGGACAGTGGTATTGGTCGGAAGTATAAGGAAGAAATCTGGTTCGATTAGCATGTTCCTATCACCTCCACAGGCGACTTCTTTGTAGAAGTCAATTGAACGAGGTTTCTCAAATGAGAGATACATTGACGAAAGTACCTTGCAAGAGAAAAACAACAGTTGTGCAAATTATACCAGTAACCCTAATTATAAAATCGGCGAAATGGATAGAGAAAGGGGGCAAGAGGAACGACCGTGTCACCGTGGGATGGAACAGATTTGACTCCATTGGTGGGGGTGAGAATATTTTTATTTTTTTAATTAACAAAGTAAATAATAAATTAAAAAAAATTAAAAAGGGCAATTTAGTTTTTTTACTTGACCCAGTGACCAATTTGTAGCGTTTCACAAACTTTAGAGATCACCAACATGAATTTTTAATAGTTTATCTTAAAATACAATATTTGGTAAACTTAATGGACCAAAACTGTAATTTACTCCCAAAATTACTTTTCTTTTTGTAACGCATTGAATGGGTACAACCATAACAATTTAATATCAATGCATTTATTAACTTTATTCCCTTAAATAAAGGACATCATGATTACACGAAAAGTCTATATAGATGAAAGTTTATGATTTTGTTTTTTCTTTTTATTTGAACAGCAAGTAATTTCATTAGAACAAAACAACAAAAGAATTAAACAAGGAGCTCAAAGCAACAAGGAAGTTCGATATAGGAGACATATGTCAAACGGACTAATTTAACATACACGAACGAGATCTATCTTTAATCCAATTAACATGCTAACACGGATCTCATCCCTTAAATAGCTCGTGTCTATCGTTTGACAACAATATTTTTAGTTTTTCAGACCAACCAAACTGCAAATAAGCAAAATCAATTCTTAACTTCTAAACCTTCTTGCTACCCGTTATATTATTGATCACCACCGCTAAATCAGCACATGAAGATGGCTCCCTATGTGAAAGACCAAGCCCCACTTGAACAGCCAGCTCCAGAGGTTCGACGCTGCCTGACATTTAAAGAAAACATGGTCAATTTCTTGTTAGATCTGTATGATCAAAAATCATCTTAGAATAATATTTGTCAATAACATATTATCCTATAGGGTCACACATTAAGCAAGTTGGCACATATTAAATATTTATTTTTAATATGGTTTTTAATAAATAATCAACTTTTGTATTTAATTAGAAGATAACTATTATTTTATGAAAATAATAAATCAAGAGAGTATAAACTAGTTATTATATCATATGATATGATTTAATAAGTCATGCACAAGTTTTTGGACACTTTGGCTTCCACTCAACGTTACTAGTTTCATAAGTACATCTAGTTTATGACACTAGTTGCTTTTTCACGTTACTAGTTTCATAAGTACATCTAGTTTGTGACACTAGTTGTTTTTTCTTTCTCTCACTATGGCTGATTCGTCAAAGGGATGGGAAGGTTGCTTGCCAACCTCCCTCTTACACACCTTACCGCTTACAAACACCTTACATTTGCATTAAATGAATGCATGAGTTTTAGATCTTATATGGAAGTATATAAGATAGTGTTTGTATTGTTTTTGGCTAGTTTTTTCCTTGTCAATGAGAGGAAATTGTCGACTTCATCCTCCCCTTTTTGCTTTTCTTTTGAAGCTAGTTGCAAGTTTTAGTGCTTAATTGTGTTAAGCACTTAAAGGCTTAAGAAGTCACAAATACAAAAGGGAACTAGCATTCCACTGTGTCTTACTCTTATTGGTGGATACATTATAGTGTAACTCTCCTTTGGGTTTTCTTGTCATCTTCATCAACTGCTCAAAATCAAGTGGGATCAAAGTATACAAATGTTGTCTTCTTAACATTCTATGGCTGTCAAATAATACTTCTATTATATGTAATTGGATCCTATTTATGGTTTTGTTAAAAATGGTCTTAAAATAATAGTTAGTGTTAAATTGCTTTTGTTGCCGTTTAAAATTGTTTTATAAAAAAAAGCGTTTTTAACTTATCAAAACTCATCATTTCTTCATCCCCGGATTCGAAAAAACGGACACAAAAAGAGGTAAGATATATACCTCTCATCGCCAAATCAGAAAAAATGAGAATTTTATTCTGAATCAACCTCCACGCAAAATAGTTCACCTTAATCAGTATCGAATTAACCCAAATAAATGAACTCTCACACTGTTCCCTTGATTTCCAATATGAAGCCTTAAGTCTTTCACCAAGAAGCCATCACCGCCACAACTCATCACCATTTATCCACGCCTCCAGCAAAACGGAAATTGTCCAAAAGACTCATCAAAACAGAAAATTGATCAGTTTCTCCTAAACCAACTCCAATTCCACCTCGAGGTCGCATCCAAAGCAAGATTCACTTTATCCTTCAACAAGCAATTTTTTTTACTCCAACCCGTATAGATTAGGAAATTTATCTTTTAAAGCCATATCCCCACACCAAATGTCCTTCCAAAAAATGTTATGTCCCCATAACCTAACACCCTTTCAAACATCCCTCCAAAGAAATGAATGTATTCCCAAAATCATTATCAATATTAACAATGCTAAGCCAAACTCCATTTAGAGATTTCTTGCTAACGATTTGTCATCTATAAGGTTCAATTTATGAATCGACTTAATACAATAAAGCCATAGAGAATCATAACCATTTTTTAATCTCTACCACCATTTAGCTAGTAAATCGAAGTTAACCTGCTCTAAGCTTCCCACTCCAAGACCTCATTCACCTTTCGGCTTAGTGCACAACTGTAACGTCCCAAATTTCGTAATAAATTTTTCGTTTTAAAAAACAACTTAAATACAATGAAATAGTTTCCACATAAAACCCTCCAATTTAAAACTTAGTATTTAAACATATAAAACGTATGTATCAAAACATTTACAAACATTGTCCAGTGGAAGACTTAGTCATTGAAATCCTCAGATGCGGTACAGTCGCGCCGTGCTTGAAGCTCAAGCCAGCAATTTCTTGACAAACAGTTAGGGTATAAGGGTAAGCACAAAGCTTAGTGAGTTCCCCAAAAAGACCACACAATCCATCACATAAAATCATCGTTTAACAAATAATCGCGTGACTCTCGGGCTTGCCCTGACCCGTCCTCGACTCTCGGGCTTGCCCTGACTCGTTCTCGACTCTCGGGCTTGCCCCGATCCGTCGGGAATCATCGTTTGACTCTCAGGCTTGCCCCGATCTGTCATCGACTCTCGGGCTTGCCGATCCGTCAGAAATCATCATTATCGGCTTTTTCCGGCAAACATCGTCATCGGCTTTCGCTGGCAAACATCGTCATCGGCTCTCACGTCGGCATTGTCGGCCCATAGTCCGGCAGTCATCGACTTTCGTCGACAAACACATAAACCACAAATAATCACATTATTACACAAAGTAATAAAGACTATCTACGCATGTAACATCACCCATAGTATAGTGAGAAGACTCATCTGATTCGCGACTTTAAGCTAGACAGCACCCCACGCGAGTGCCCTCAGATCCCGAAAACACGCACTTCCTAAGAAGGATAAACCCTACTTAGAACTTCCTAAATCCTGAACAGCATAAAGCTATAAGACCGGCATCCAAAACCCTTAAGTTTGACCAAAAGTCAAACCGGTCAAAAAGGCAACGGTCAACGGTTAAAGTAAACAATCGAAGTTAGCGTCGCTAACTCCTAGAGTCAGCGCCGCTAACTCCCCTGTTCTGCCCAAAAATCCATAAAGTGCTTAATCCATTCAGCCAAAGGCTATAACCTTCAAGACTTGTCCCAAACAGTCCCTTAACTTATATAAACGTGAATTCCATCCACCAATCCTAGCCAAACAAGCTCATGGTAACAAATCTAGTTCCAAAATGAAGATTAACATACTTGAACTTCATCCAAAACCACATTAAGACTAGGCTAAGGTTTTTCTCAAGGATTCAGAAGCTAAAGGAAGAAGAACTCATCCCTTAATTCCTAAATCCCACCTCATTCCAAGAAATGGAGCCATCATTGTCTCAAGAAGCTCTTACAAGCATCATAACTCCAATTTCACTCAAAATACTCAAGGAGATAGAGATTGAACACTTACAATGGTCCAGAGCACTAAGCAATCAGATCTCCTTGTTCACACAAACTTCCTTAGCACCTTTGCTTCCTTCTTCTCTTCCAAAAACCTTCAAAACTTCAAGGAAATGATGCAAGAACATCTATAGAGGCTAGAGAGTGTTTCTTAGGGTTTTCTCTGAGTTAGAACTAAAAAACCACGGACCCCAAATGAGTTTGAGCCATGAAAATGACCCAGATCCACGAAAATATAGATTTTTCCCGCTTAGAGGCAGTTAGCGGCGCTAACTTGCATGTTAGCATCGCTAACTTCAAGTCCTTCTAAAGTCAGCATCTTTTCCAGACTGTTCACGAGACTGAAGCGGGATTTGCCACATTAGCACCTCTAACCTAAGGGTTAGTGCCGCTAACCTAAGGGTTAGCGCCACTAATGTACTTTTACCCATTTTCTTCATTTTTGTTTTCTTATTAAATGCTATCTCCTAACTAACTGGTTCCAAACTCAAGCCAGCAATTACAGTCACGTCGTGCTCCAAACTCAAGCCAGCAATTACCTGAAAAACAGTAAGGGTGAAAGAGTAAGCACAAAGCTTAGTGAGTTCCCCAAAATACCACACATTCCATTCCATAACACATAATCACAAATGCTCCTCGGGCTTTCCTCGAAGAACCTGACTCACGGGCTTGCCCCGATCTTGTCCTTTCCTTTACTCACGGGCTTGCCCCGATCTTGTCCATTCCTTGGTTCACGAGCTTGCCCCGATCTTTCCTATTCGTTGACTCACGAGCTTGCCTTGATCTTATCCATTCCTTGGCTCATGAGCTTTCCCCGATCTTTCCCATTCCTCGACTCACGAGCTTGCCCCGATCTTGTCGATAAACACGTAAGGCACATATATCACATTATTACACAAAGTAATAAAGCTACATACGCATGCAATATCACCCATAGTATAGTGAGAAGACTCACCTGATCTGCAAAGCCAAACAGTACTCCTTGCGCACGTCGACGGATCCGACAACGCGAATGTCCTAACACGATAAATCCTACTCAGAACTTACTAAATCCCAAACAGGATAATCCTATAAGACCGGTGTCCAAAACTCTCAAGTTTGACCAGATGTCAAACTGATCAAAAGGTCAACGATCAAAGGTTAAAGTCTACAAAAGTCAACATACACAGTTAGTGCCGCTAACTCCTTAAGTTAGCGTCGCTAACTATGAACAAATTCCAAAAGTCCATTAAGTTCTTAATTCATTCATTCAAAGTCTCAATCCATTCAGGGACCTTCTAAACAATCCTAAATCCATAAAAATCCTAACTTTATCTTCCAAACATCACCAAATAAGATCATGAACAAGATTCAAGTCCAAAGTGGTCCAAAACCAACCAAAATAATCATAGAGAGTTTGGCTTACTCTCTAAACCATCCCAAAGGTTCAAATCAGAGATTTAAGGCATAAAGTTTCCAACTTTATCCTTCCAAACCATAAAGTATAAGGGACCATTACACATATTCAATCCATAAGAACATGCTTATATCATAAGAACAATTATAAAATTGCATAAAGGTGAGAACTTTACTCACAATGGTCCAGAAAATGCAGATCTTTGAAGCTTCACTCAAGAGGAATAGCTTGTAGCATCACCACCTTCATTTTATCATCAATAAGGCTTCAAAAATCCATCAAAACACACCAAAATCATCAAAAACCCATTCCAGAAGTTTAGAGAGAGAGCATTTTGGAGGCTGAAAAATGACATTTAGCGGCTGCCCTAGGGTTCCCAACCCTCAAATATGGCCCAAGCATGAAAATCTAGGGTTTTGGCCCAAAATCCAACATTAGCGCCGCTAACCCTAAGGTTAGCGCCACTAATATCGATCGTGCAAAACCACAACGACAGCTGGCAACTAGAGACGTGAAAATGTGGGATAACACACCTCAGAACATTACCGTTGCTAATGGCTTCATTAGCGGCGCTAATGGCCCCTAAGCCCCTTTTTCCATAGTTTTGCTCTGATTTGACCCGCGAACCTTGACTCTTTGAAACTCGAAACTTGACTCCTCGAGATTAGGGTCTTACAACTCTCCCCCACTTAACAGGATTTCATCCTCGAAATCTTTTCCTTACATGCTCTATTCATACATGTAACATCCGTGTTTTGGGCCTAGGAGTTTTGGGCTTAAATCAACAAAATAATATCTATTTTGGAAATAAAGAAAACAAATAAATAAATAAATTTAACATTTTATTATATTTTTATATTGTGAATCAATGAGCAAATAAATTTAAAAGGATGACATGAAGTTATAAATCTATTTTTAAACCAAGGATGAGAAATTTTGTCATAAGGACTAAAACTGTCAATTTGTCTAAACTTAACCGGTGAACTTTGACTAGTCAAGGATTTAGAAAGATTAGAAAATATTATGAAGGAATTTATGTAGAAACTTATAGTAAGTTAAATAAGTCCTTAAGTTTATATTAATGACCAAATAGTAAAAAATTTTAGTGTAAGGGACCATTTGTGTAAATTTGGGAAGCTAAGGGTTAGGGTTGACCTAGTCAATGACTCAAGAGAAATAAATAATTGTATTTGGGGCATAAGTGTGAATTTATAGACTTTTAGTTAGAAGAATGAACTTTATGGATGTTGGGTGAAGTAAGACCAAACTCTAGGGACCCTTCTTGCCAAATCTTAAAGTATGTGAGGTTTTGATGGGGGTTTTCCCCCATTTCAGCAAAATCACGTTTTTGAGAGAAGGAGAGGAGGGAGATGGCGATTTCTATGGATTCCAAGAAGAATAGGTGTTTGTTCTTGAAGATTGATCATATACTTGAAGTTTCCTAGCAATCTAAAGTATAAACCCTTCCTTCTAGCTTTAGATTTTCGAGTTAGGGTTTGGGGTTTTGACCCAATTAGAGATTTATAGTGGGATGAGGTTATTACTATGATTCCCCAAGGTTTATTTGATGTTTCTAAGTTGTTGGAGTCTACATTCAATCCATGGATGCTCTATATTCAATTTCTTGATTGATTTGGGTGTTATGAACCCCAGAATTTGGGGATTTGATGAATAGTCGAGGAATCTAGAAATTGATGGTTGTATTTGGTAGTTTTGGATGAGTGGATTCATTTCTAATGATTCCCTAAGGATTCCAACCTTTGATTTGTAGTCTTAAACCTTGAATCACTAGAAAATGAGAATTGGGTGTTGAAATGGGTTTTATTCATGTAGATGATGATTGGATCTCTTGTTTAATGGATGAATGAGTTTATTGCATCAAATTGGAAGTAATAATGGAGTAATGATCATTTCCTAATGATTCCATGCAATGGAAGAAGGAATCTCCACTTGTAATCATCAATTGATGGAATGGAATTGTGTATTCCATGGGTTTAACCATTTGAACCAATTTAGAATGGGAGATTCCACGAGGCTATTTTCTTTAGAGTTATGTGGGAATGATTCCCTTTAAGGATGACCTTGGTTAAGAACTTAATAGGGTACTTAATGGTGTTAAGTGTAATGATTGACTATGAACTTGGTGCTATTACATCTTGCTAAGAGATAAGAACTTGGATAAGGAATTTCAATTTGGTTGAGTCATGAACACTTTGAATGGAAGTTAAATCATTTCAAGATAGTTCTTAATCATGTATTTTCATGTATATTTAGTCTTGGGATGAATTGAGACTTTATTTTGGTCAAAAGGGAGTTAAAAGGACCAAAAACTAAGCTACAACATGTTGAACACGACCCGTGTTATAAAACACGCCCGTGTTAGTTTCTGTGCTGTCTGATGGGTTTACACGACCCGTGTTTCCAAAAACACGACCCGTGTTTCTGGGTCTGTCCAGATTTGTCACTTTTTGGGTTTTGAGCTTTATGGTTTGGGCTTTGGGTCCTTGTTTTAATGCCAAACTTTGGGGATGTTTTAACTAAGATTTTCCTTATATTAGGGAGCTAAGAACTTCATTTTGGATGATGGATGATAGTTCCTTCTTGGTTTAAAAAGAATTAATTATAGTGCAACTTTTAGGTGAAACGAGTATGACACCTTCCATTCTTGTCTTGTAGGAAGGAGGTATATTGTAATGACTTGGAGGTGAGACTAAGGACTTGAGTTATCACTCAACTAGGAGGATTTTGATGGAAGAGTTGATGTCTAGAAGCGCCTTCAATGCACCAATCTTGTGTGGAGTTAGTGTTGACTTGCCAGTTGACCTTTGGTGAGTTTACCGGAAGTACACATCCCTACTATTATCTTTTGTGTGTGTTATCAACTATTTTCATGCATGCTTTTATGTGCTAATCGTTATATGAGTACTATGTGTGCATTACATGAAATGAGTCATTTTAAAGATGTTTTCAAATAAAGACTATTATGATGTTTGAAGCATCCTATTTGTGTATTACATTGCATATAGGATGGGATTGACTGAGTGAACCTTATGACGAAGATGAGATGATTGTCCCAGATTTAGGGAAATCATGGGCAAAATGCCCAAAATGAGTTGTTTGTTCCGGATTTAGGGAAAACCGTTCCCGACAATAGGGAACCACATGGGGAATTGCTAACCCTCATGGGGCTAGTGTGATGGCCACTAGTCCTAGTTTTGCTTATACGGGGATCGAGTGACATGCTTTGTGCGTGTCATTTGTGAACTTAGGTAGGTGCCATTGTGATGAGTTGAAATTTTATGAGATGGACATGGGTTGGGATTTGCATCATGCATTGCATTGCATAACATAACTATCCATTTTTGTAAACCTTTATGACGTACTGAGATTTATACATAACTTTTGAGATGATGAATCGTATAACTTTTGAGTGTGTTAAAACTATTTTTGGAGGTTTGGCCCGAGTGTGGTAGTTCACTGCCCACTCCGAATGGGACAGGCTCGGGTAAGCTCACTAGGCATTTCAATTGCCTAACTTATTTTGATGTGTACTTAGGTTGAGGAGTTTAGAGGACTTTAGAGGAGCTGGATGTTTTAGAAGGCCACAGGTTGTGTGGTTTCATTTTAAACTGTGTAATGGTATTTGAATTGTAACAACCTCGCTACTTTAAAAACCAAGATGATTTATCTAAGTGGGACCAAATTGTTTTCCGTAACTTAAACTCTGAAATAAGTTTTTAATAAAATCTAATGCGTTTTAAAATGATGTTAAACGTAAAGAGACTCTTTTGAAGCTTTTGAGAATTAAAGTTTTCACTAAAGAGTATTTTTGAATAATGAAGATATTATAATGGTTTAAAAGGGTATTTTATGAAAATCCTTTAGTGAGGGTGTTTCAGCACACCAGAAACCCAACCATTCCATGGTCAATACAACCACCCCCTTCAAATCCGAACCAGAAAATTCTCACCGATAACTTCGACAGGCTCATGGTCGACCATATCCTTACATTTCTAAAATTTCCAATTCCGGAATACTCCGCCACAAAACTCCAGAACACAAACACCCGAAGACGACTCCTTCAATGCCAATGTCCATACACTGCTGACCAAAACCACATTGACCGCCATGCGTCTAATTTATACTAACCCGCAAACTTCATATACTCACCTTCAAAGTATCTTACCAAGCCTGATGGCTAACGAATGGAACTTGCACCATTTCGGAAGTCATCAAACGCATGACACCAAGTTACTATACGCACGGCAACAACCACCGTCCTATAGACCCATATGAACTCTGTCCAAGAGTATCTAAACCACAAAGATCCAAATGTAGCATGCCGCTCATGCACAACCCATTGACTATTTCCGCACTCATTAACAACGTACATAGAATCACAGGTTCCCTGTTCCGTTCGGTTTGTAATAGAACTCGCAGGCCTTACCCTGCTGCATCCCTTCAGGTTCTCCGCTCCACCTAGCCCGTGACTGGACTCACAGTCTTTACTGACTCATTCCGATTCCCCTCAGTCGCTCCAAAACCAGTTGTTATAGTTGGTGCCATCCAATATCACCTTCGAACATAGCGAAAGGATCGATGTGAAGTTGGTGTTATGGTTGGAGTAAGGACGGACGGAGTAGCAGAAGCATTAGGAGTAGACATCTTTAAAAGAAGATAGTTTTAATTAGATATGGACAGTCCTTAATTGTCACACCCCGATCCTTGGCGGAATCGATCAAGGCGTGATATATTGTTCAAAGTCTCATGACAACTATGTTATAATATGATTAGATTCAATTAAGTACTAAGTATGCAAACAAGATCCACAACATACAAATACAAATCCAAATACAACAACATTTATTACATCAAATTTAAATAGTCTTGTGGGTTTCTAAGGTACACCCTACTTTTCATCAACTTCATTCTTCAAATCTGCATCATGGGTAAAAACAGGTCAACTACGAGAGTTGGTGAGTAATCTAGTTTTATTAAAAAAAATTGTGAGTTTGAATAATTTGAAATTTGTTTTCTTTTGAAGTTGGCAAGCAACTGTTATTGAGATAACAGTTTATAAATCAAAAATTGATTAACAAATGATAACAACAACAATAAGTCCTCACCCTATATATATATACATATATATATGTATATATATAGGATGGAGCATCTAATCATCATACACACTCAACCACGTGCAATCAATCACCTTAGCGTCCCAAGGCGGGGTGGTCAACCCAATAGCGCTATTCTTGTCCATAACGTACCTCAAGAATACGGGCATAGTCATGGAGATTAGACTAAAAATTGTAATGCACTACAAGTACATGTAGCGTAAACAAACAATAATTATACAAATAATGATTCATGTATAAATGTCTCAACAATGTCTCAATGGTGAAAAAAATAATAAAATGAAGTTTGAACATATTAAAACCACATGATACACCCCAAAAGTATTGAAAATTATAAAATATGGGGTATATTACTCACATTAGTCCAATAAGGAATGCGCGTGTTGTACGATAGACGGCTCGAGTCAAAATGTCGTAGAACCTAATATAATTAATAGTTTTGGCTTAGGAATCGATAAACGGGAATATAGTATTAATAAAAATAATTAGACACATATTATTATATTAGATGAATTAACAATAATCCAAATTTTGTTTTGAATATTAATGTATTCATATGTTAAATGAATTTTAAATTGAATTAATTACTTTGCTTAATTAATTTATATTTTCACTTTAGGCAAGATTTTAATAATTTCTTATTAAAATAATAACTAGTCAAATTATAAGTATTTACAGATTTTATATATTATAAACAATTATTTATATGAATTAATTATTAAAAATGCATTTTTACATGCTTAGATATTTAGGAAAATGGTTTTAAATACTAAACAGTAATGAAACATTCTGAAATTATCAGAAGATCATTATTTCATAAAATAGTAATTACTGTAAAATTTGCATATGTTTCTTAACTGCTTTAGTATTTATTTAGTATTTTAATAATTAAAACACAACAAATTTCAGGAAAAATAATAAATGATTCCCAAAAATTCTGGAAAATTAATCATAGTTTTCTAACATTATATTGAGCCTACTTTAAATATTTTGGATATTTTGGACTATGAGAATTATTTCTTATGTTTTTCATTATTAACTAATCAATAAAATCATAAATAATAGGAAAATATTAAGAGAAATTCATTAGACTTTTTATTTATGATTAACATGTTATATATGATATTCGGATAAGGTTTTATAATTTTTGGACATGTGTAGCTATTTATTATCAATTTAAACCATTAAATAATCATTAAATCAGGAAAAATAAGCAAACATTCTTACAAAAATCTGTAAATTTTGTCATGGAGTATTTAAAATGTTAATAAGGTGAGAAAAATATAAAATATAGTTTTTAACATACATAACTATATTTTGCAATTTATTTATCTACAACAAAATAAAATACAAAATAAGCATCAAACTGTAATATAAATGCATGAAACTTTATAAATACACTTTACTCATTATATGGGTTGTTCCAAAATTTTCACAGAATTTATTGATTGAAAAAGTATTTTATGTGAATTATTGCCCTATTTTATTGCAATAATTATAGTAATTCAATAAAAATAAGTTATTTTCTGAAAATTTCCAGAACTTCTTATTTTATTGATGGGATCCTAAGAAAAATTAGGTTTATGCATAAAATGAGTTTTAGATAGTTTGATGGATTTAATTTGTTTCATTCATGAATTTGAGACTTTTAACAACATACCTTGATGAATGCTTCAAGAGGGATGAAGATTTGAGTATATTGGAGTGTTCTTGGCTGAAATATGAAGATTTCTAGGAGGAATTTCGAGATTGAGAGTGAGAGAAAGAATAGATATGGTTTGAGTGGTGATGAGAATAATATGTTGGGAGAAAAATGAAAGGAAAGATGATGGGAGGTGTGAGTGGGAGACAATGGGAATAACCTTTTACTTTTGGTGGTCTTCATAATTTTCCACTAACACAAGCATCTTTTATATAATATATTAATTAATATAAGAGTTTTATAAAATTTAATGTAGAGTTTATAAAAATAGAGTTTTATAAAAGATAGGTTATTATTTGATTATAACAATCTACTTTGATTTGAAGTTTAATTATAGCATTCAAGTTTGATTCTTTTAATTTAATTAGAGCATCATACTTTGATTTAATTTTAATATGGTATCATAATTTAATTTGATTATAGTTATAACGTTATACTATGCTATATTGCTATTAACGTCAATTTATATCGTAGTGTATGGGTTTTGATCATATTAGCGTCAAGTAATTTTGAGTAGGGTTTATTAAATTTCCAATTGGGTTGGGTTGACCCGAATCCATTTTAGGTGGATGTCACAGTCTCCCCTACTTTAGGAAATTTAAGAAGAGAGTACCTTAAGAGAAAAGTTGCGGGTATTTGGTACGCATTTGATCCTCACGCTCCCATGTATACTCGGGTCCACGTGCTGACTGCCACCTGACCTTGACCAGGGGAATGCGACTTCTTTTGAGTTGCTTTTCCTTTCGGTCGGCAATTTCCAAGGGTTTCTCGATAAATTGCATTGTCTCGTCGATTTGGATATCCTCGAGAGGAACATGAAGGTTCTCGTCTGCTAAACACTTCTTGAGGTTGGCTATATGAAATACTGGGTGAACTTTATTAAGCTCTATTGGTAGATCCAACTCGTAGGCTACTGGTCCGATCCTTTTCAGGATTTTGAACGGGCCTACATAGCGTGGTGCCAATTTACCCTTGCGTCCAAATCGAACCACACCTTTCCATGGGGACACTTTTAACATGACCATGTCACCCACGGTAAATTCAAGCGGTTTGCGTCGCTTGTCGGCGTAACTCTTTTGTCGGCTACGAGCTGCGAGAAGGTTTGTGACACCCCAATTCTGCTGTTTGCAAATACTATGGTTTTTCGTATAAATACATGAATACAAAAATACGGTTTATCAAAAACCGATAATTTATATGTTTAAAAATGTGGGTGTTACAAATCCATACCAAATCTAACCATAGTAAGCAAGAGAAGGATTAAACCTTGCGTCCAAGTTAGGAGCTAACTCAAGCTCCACTCCAGCTAAACTTCATCCCATTTATAGCAACTTATTTTAACCTGGAATACATGGCAAAACATAGAATACGTAAGACAAAAATGTCTCGTGAATTACATGAGTTTTAGACTCAAACCTTTAACTTCTTTTTCCAACTTTTTATAAAATTTACATCATAAAACTTCTGTCAAAACTTTATAGTAATAACATACTATAACTCTTTACTTCTCTATATTATTTCATAACATACTTTGGAAAAATAACATCTTTCAAAACCTTATAGTAGTAACATACTATAACTCTTTACTTTTCAAAATCACTTCATAATATACTTTACAAAAATAGTTTCTTTCTTACTTTCTTTAACTGGTTTTATAAGCTTGCTGGATTTTTATACTTAGGGCATTAATCACCATAAGTGATACCCCAAGTCTCTATGGCTAGAAAGAACGGATCAATCCTCACCATAGAAGTGCTGAGGCAATCTACTTCGCGATGGGGTTTTTCTCCAGTAAACCCCTTACCTAACCCGGGTAGGTTGGAACATAGTTCCCTTACTAACGCTGCTTGCTACAATTACCAGTCATACAAAACATTTTCTGCTTACTTTAACATTACTTACTTACATAGTGGCTAATTGCCAAACTTCACCATTTCATGTCTTTATGGCTGAATGCCAAATTCATAACTTTTATTTCACATAAACCATATGTTTAAAACATGTCTTTATAACATTTTAGGCTTAATGCCAAATCATACTTTCCAAACATCTTATGGCTATATGCTCGTTTGTACTTGAAAACATATACAGTTTGTAACCAAAACATACTTCTTAAACATCTTGTGGCTATATGCCTATCCATACTTGAAAAAATATACAACTTGTATTCAAAATATACTTTCACTTAACTTGACTTGTAGTTCAAAACATAACTTCAAACATAGCATTATACTTGCATAAACAAGTTGAAAATAATACTCTTGCATATCATGTACCCCAAAATGGGTAAAAATACTGCATGTACTCACCTTGTCTAGTTAGAGAAGTCTAACTAGAATCACTTCTTCCCGTTGTGTTTTCTTTTCCTTCAACTTTACTCCTTAATACCTAAGGAGTTCATTTAACATTCTAGTTAATACAAGTTAGGCCTTAGTAACAATTAAAGACCTCTTAATCTACATCGTAATAGATTAATATCACATTATTAACTCATTTTTAGATTTTGACATCTAAGACGCATGGTCAAAGAATTGACCATAACTCCCAACTCAGAAACCCGAATGGCACAAACTCAAACATTCTGGAAAGTAGACACAATACATAACAAGTCTCGAGAAGGTACCGAGACTTGAATCACACTCTAAGACTTTAGAAAATAATTAACAAGATTGACAGTGCAATCTGTCACAAATCTGGATTAACAGAGGAATCACCAATTCCATTCCACTTGGGAATGGAATCAAGGGAAACCCTCTTACATAGGCATACTAGATATAACCAAGAGACTACCCTCCGAAATTCAGACCCAAAAGACAAACCAATTAAGAATTAAAAATCATACAATATGAAGGAAATGGGCAGCAACATTTCTGTCACAACACAACATAGGTTGACAAGATTTGTCCAACAACCTGACTTCTGAAAGGAAATAAGTCAAGCATTTTGGATGCGTTGCACTAGACATGAAGATAAAGCTCTCATCCAAAAATCAAACTCAAAGCATAAGCCAAATGAGAATTAAAAATCGTGCAACAAGGACAATGTGCACAGCTACAATTCTGGTTCAGACAAAGAGAAGGCATTGGAACCCTAGCTTCATAATGGAATTGGATCAATCCCTCTGGATGTAACACATTAGACCTGAGGATTGAATTTCCCTCAAAATTTCAGACCTGAACTATATACCATTTGGGAAATAAAAATCCCACAAGTTGACCTAGGTGTGCAGCAGCCAATCTGTGGAGGTCGGGTTGCACACACCAAAATCCAAACCAAAACAATGAACTGGGTAAATTCCTTTTGGTCGAGTATGACTCATGACAAGGTTCTTCTCCACACAAAATTTCAGAACAATCCAGTGAACACACGATTTTACAAGAATTTCACAACACAATTGGACACAGAAATCATACTCATGGAAATCGGGTTCAAAACCCTAAAAAACGACTGAACGATGTCTGAACCCCAACTGATGAACTGAAGAAGACATCGAGACGAAACCATGGGCACTGGAATCACCTAATTTGGACATCGTATGATTTTTCTACGAATTATACAACATAGGACAGATTCTTACCTTATAAAGCTTGAAATTACTAAATTCCAAGTATAAATCTCTAGTTTTCCATCTTGATCTTGCTCCTCTTCTTGAAAGATCACCCACGGTTCTTGAGAGAAGTTTCCAGTAGATAACTTCTGATTTTTATGAGAGTTATGACATAATTTTTCATTTATATATTTTTCCAACTTTGGCTTAATGACATTTCAGTCCCTGGACTTCCATTTCTTGCACTTTGGCTACCAAATATCAAATTTTATCACATATAACTTAGTTTCTTACATTTTTGGTCCAAAAACCAAAAATATACTTTCATAATAAATCTTATACATGGGCAAATGACCAAATTACCCTTTTATGGTAAATTGACCAAATTACCCTCTCGAACAAACTTTTATTACATCAACTTCCACTTTTCACACTTTTTCCCACAAACACAAATACTTTTATACCAGGGTTCAAAACATGGCAAAAGACCAATTTGCCCTTCTTCACAAATTTTCCTCCAAACTCTTGAAATTTTACTACATTTTCCGCTACATTATTTTACAACTTTTAAAATCTTTGCTCTTTACTTTAAGCGTTATCTCGAATATAAATTCAAAATTTTTGGGTCGTTACAACTACCTCCCCCTTATTGGGATTCCGTCCTCGGAATCATCGCACAATTACTAAATTAAGGAAATCACTTCCCCCTCCTTTTCAAATGTTCTCCGCCAAAGTTGGTTCCTATTAGATACTTTCTTTTTACCAACACATAATCATATTCTTCATTATTTTATCTTTTAATCTTTCCTTCTTTGGTTGCTTTTGATTCTTTAATCAGCTCTTAACGGTTCCTGTTTTCAATCCTTTATAGAGGATTAACATAATCTCTTTAAAACTTTATATCTTCCCAGTTAACCAAAATATCATTTTGGTCGTTTTACTCTCTTTTCCTTATAATATTCATAATACTTATAAGAAAGAAAAATACATTACTTTTATTAAATGACCAAAATACCCCTTTCGGTCATTTTATCTGTTTTATCAATCTTTTAGTCATTCATTCATATTTCATACTCTACATTCTAGTTACTTTCCTTTCTACCTCATTTCATGTATATACAATCTCTTGGTACACTTATTTTACAAAATAGTTTCATACTTCAATACTTGTTTTTTCATAAATAGCAATCTACTTTATAATTCTTCTCATATCTTTACTAAAACATGTGGGATTATACTCACAGCATTATTTACTTATAAAGATTCTAAATACCATTAAACATAATTATATATGTTTCGTATTTATACAAATTCATAAATACACCAACTTTTTTTTTTAAATTTTGTCCCTTAATGGACATTTTACTTAAGCAATCTTTTCATCTTCACTTAATATTGCTTATTTATTTTCACTCTTCTCTTCTTCTCATTTCTTTACTCATTCGTTACTTTCTAGATAATCCACTGTTATTTCTTCTTTACAGAAGTTTTACAACATCTTATTTCTCTTACATTTGTTTTTAAATCTTTTAAACTTCAGTTTATTCTTCTTTATCTCTACTAGCACTTTCAGTTGATTACTATTTTTTTTAAGAAATACATTCTCTTCCTTTCGTTTCACTTCACATCTTTACTTTTCTGTTTGGGACAGAATTTGTCAAATCAGCATATCTTTCACGAGAATCTGCATATCTCGTTCTGAATGTGTTGAAACGACATACCGCTTTTTATTTTTAACAATTTGACATCATTAGCTTTCTTTGTGTGTATATTACACAATATTTGACCTTATAAACTTGTACACATTTTTTATTTATTGAAGTTGATCTATTATTTCAGTCAACTTCCTTCTTTTCTACTATTGTCATTTATATTTATTTATTAATAACTCAATTATAAATTTACATCTTCATACACCTCTTAATCATTTCTTGTACATTACATGTACTACTTTCTTTACATATCTCATAGCACTTTTTACTTGTATTACTTTCACATTTCGATATACTACCATTCTAAATACTTCTTTCACCCTGTTTTATTAGTTATGAGATCTTAGTCTCATTTACACATTACATTTACTAATACAATTCTGTCTTTTTCACTTCTTAACTTTCTTACAGTACTCCTATGAGTACATTTCTTATCTTCTGAGGTACCCCGTGTACCATTCTCATCTTATTACACTTTTCATGACGTTCTAACCATTCTTTTAGAATAATGTTCCACTTTACCATCTAGACTTATATTGCATTCATTAAACTTTATTTTCATATATTTTTCTTCCTTTACATTCTTTCTTCTTTACTAAGAAGAAATATAGCTAACATATTTTAACTGTCATTTACTTTTCAAACAAAATTAAATTACTACTTCCATAGACAACTTAAGTTTTACCTTTTTTCCATTCATTACCATTTACTTGTTTTGGCTAATGCCAAAAATAACTTTTACCGTTCACCCCCAACTGCATCATAATAATAATTTCATAAAGACTTGCATTTCTGACCCAACAATTACTTGTTTTATCTCATCATACTTATTAAGCATACACTACTTTCATAATTATATAGGTTACCACCATCGTTTTTTTATAGACATTCGATCTTTACATCTCATACATTTTACTTATAATCTTTTTAGGTTTTAAACCCAAAGTTTCTTTCATTGTATCTTTTACCATTTCTCTTTATGTGTCATAAGGCTACATGCCTAACACATCACATTATTCTTTCATTTAAACTTCATTTCTTTACACTCTTTACTTTTTCATATCTTAAGGAGATATACACCATACCTTTCTTTACAGTATTATATATTTCATATTTCATATAAGACTCACTTCTTATATACCTTTAGGTGGTACACAACTCCCACTTATTTTCTTGCTATCTTTCGTTCTTTTGTATTTTGAAGTTATTTGTCAAATACATTATCTCACTTTTTATATTATATAATTTTCACATTTACTCTTTCTTTCACATATATAAACATATATGTACACTCATACATGTATCTTTACATTTCATAATTATTAACCATGTACCGACCATTTCTCACAATTATGAAACACTTTTACCTGTTATTCACATTCAGAAGTAGTAACTTCTCCTCTGTTTATTTTGGTTTTTCTTCAGTTAACATACTTCGTTATACTCTTTCATTACTGGTATTTCTTCTTTTATTTCATTCATTTGGTTGCGGAATTTAATTCCTCTTTAAGTTGCTCTTATTCATACTTTTTCTCGACTCTGCAGACATATACTTTAATGCCTTTCAACCTGTCTAAGGAGTATTAACTATCTTATTGATTTCTTTTACTTTACCATACTAAGTGGTATATATCCACTGCAGTATCTTTTAATACTTATAATCTTACTTGTTCTTATTACATAGGCATATAACTCCTATGTTATCCTTACTACTTTCTTCAAAACCCTTACCCACCAGATTACCATAATTCCTTTACGATTCCACCAGTCTCAATACATATCCTGTGATTATGATAATACGAGCCCATATTACCATAATCACCTATACATGTTGATTTTGCTGTTACCATAAGGTCTCATGGGTCATTGGTTCCTTTAATATATCACACCATTATAAGTACATGGTGATCAATATTAGAAATCTTACTACTTTATAAACATCTCTTTTAATAATTTTAGACGGTTACGGAAAATATCATATAATTTTCTTAACGGTCAGATTTTTTTTCCACTTTAAACGTTAGCTTAACACTTCTTAGTGTTATATATCTACATATTTTAAATAATGTATAATGTCTTAACCATTTAAGACATCATATAGCATACTTTCATGAACTAACATTAATATAGCATGAGTTTAAGCCTAGGAGTGGAACGATCCAATCCTAATTCGCTTAAACTATGGCTCTGATACCAACTTGTGACACCCCAATTCTACTGTTTGCAAATACTATGGTTTTTCGTATAAATACATGAATACAAAAATACGGTTTATCAAAAACCGATAATTTATATGTTTAAAACTGTGGGTGTTACAAATCCATACCAAATCTAACCATAGTAAGCAAGAGAAGGATTAAACCTTGCGTCCAAGTTAGGAGCTAACTCAAGCTCCACTCCAGCTAAACTTCATCCCATTTATAGCAACTTATTTTAACATGGAATACATGGCAAAACATAGAATACGTAAGACAAAAATGTCTCGTGAATTACATGAGTTTTAGACTCAAACCTTTAACTTCTTTTTCCAACTTTTTATAAAATTTACATCATAAAACTTCTGTCAAAACTTTATAGTAATAACATACTATAACTCTTTACTTCTCTATATTATTTCATAACATACTTTGGAAAAATAACATCTTTCAAAACCTTATAGTAGTAACATACTATAACCCTTTACTTTTCAAAATCACTTCATAATATACTTTACAAAAATAGCTTCTTTCTTACTTTCTTTGACTGGTTTTATAAGCTTGCTGGATTTTTATACTTAGGGCTTTAATCACCATAAGTGATACCCCAAGTCTCTATGGCTAGAAAGAACGGATCAATCCTCACCATAGAAGTGCTGAGGCAATCTACTTCGCGATGGGGTTTTTCCCCAGTAGACCCCTTACCTAACCAGGGTAGGTTGGAACATAGTTCCCTTATTAACGCTGCTTGCTACAATTACCAGTCATACAAAACATTTTCTGCTTACTTTAACATTACTTACTTACATAGTGGCTAATTGCCAAACTTCACCATTACATGTCTTTATGGCTGAATGCCAAATTCATAACTTTTATTTCACATAAACCATATGTTTAAAACATGTCTTTATAACATTTTAGGCTTAATGCCAAATCATACTTTCCAAACATCTTATGGCTATATGCCCGTTTGTACTTGAAAACATATACAGTTTGTAACCAAAACATACTTCTTAAACATCTTGTGGCTATATGCCTATCCATACTTGAAAACATATACAACTTGTATTCAAAATATACTTTCACTTAACTTGACTTGTAGTTCAAAACATAACTTCAAACATAGCATTATACTTGCATAAACAAGTTGAAAATAATACTCTTGCATATAATTTCACATAAAGAGATTTTATAAGAAATCTTGAATATACTTACTTGCCATGTACCCCAAAATGGGTAAAAATACTGCATGTACTCACCTTGTCTAGTTAGAGAAGTCTAACTAGAATCACTTCTTCCCGTTGTGTTTTCTTTTCCTTCAACTTTACTCCTTAATACCTAAGGAGTTCATTTAACATTCTAGTTAATACAAGTTAGGCCTTAGTAACAATTAAAGACCTCTTAATCTACATCGTAATAGATTAATATCATATTATTAACTCATTTTTAGATTTTGACATCTAAGACGCATGGTCAAAGAATTGACCATAACTCCCAACTCAGAAACCCGAATGGCACAAACTCAAACATTCTGGAAAGTAGACACAATACATAACAAGTCTCGAGAAGGTACCGAGACTTGAATCACACTCTAAGACTTTAGAAAATAATTAACAAGATTGACAGTGCAATCTGTCACAAATCTGGATTAACAGAGGAATCACCAATTCCATTCCACTTGGGAATGGAATCAAGGGAAACCCTCTTACATAGGCATACTAGATATAACCAAGAGACTACCCTCCGAAATTCAGACCCAAAAGACAAACCAATTAAGAATTAAAAATCATACAATATGAAGGAAATGGGCAGCAACATTTCTGTCACAACACAGCATAGGTTGAAAAGATTTGTCCAACAACCTGACTTCTGAAAGGAAATAAGTCAAGCCTTTTGGATGAGTTGCACTAGACATGAAGATAAAGCTCTCATCCAAAAATGAAACTCAAAGCATAAGCCAACTGATAATTAAAAATCGTGCAACAAGGACAATGTGCACAACTACAATTCTGGTTCAGTCAAAGAGAAGGCATTGGAACCCTAGCTTCCTAATGGAATTGGATCAAGCCCTCTGGATGTAACACATTAGACCTGAGGATTGAATTTCCCTCAAAATTTCAGACCTGAACTATATACCATTTGGGAAATAAAAATCCCACAAGTTGACCTAGGTGTGCAGCAGCCAATCTGTGGAGGTCGGGTTACACACACCAAAATTCGAACCAAAACAATGAACTGGGTAAATTCCTTTTGGTCGAGTATGGCTCATGACAAGGTTCTTCTCCACACAAAATTTCAGAACAATCCAGTGAACACACGATTTTACAAGAATTTCACAACACAATTGGACACAGAAATCATACTTATGGAAATCGGGTTCAAAACCCTAGAAAACGACTGAACGAGGTCTAAACCCCAACTGATGAACTGAAGAAGACATCGAGGAAAAACCATGGGCACTGGAATCACCTAATTTAGACATCGTATGATTTTTCTACGAATTATACAACATAGGACAGATTCTTACCTTATAAAGCTTGAAATTACTAAATTCCAAGTATAAATCTCTAGTTTTCCATCTTGATCTTGCTCCTCTTCTTGAAAGATCACCCACGGTTCTTGAGAGAAGTTTCCAGTAAATAACTTCTGATTTTTATGAGAGTTATGACATGATTTTTCATTTATATATTTTTCCAACTTTGGCTTAATGACATTTCAGTCCCTGGACTTCCATTTCTTGCACTTTGGCTACCAAAAATCAAATTTTATCACATATAACTTAGTTTCTTACATTTTTGGTCCAAAAACCAAAAATATACTTTCATAATAAATCTTATACATGGGCAAATGACCAAATTACCCTTTTATGGTAAAATGATCAAATTACCCTCTCGAACAAACTTTTATTACATCAACTTCCACTTTTCACACTTTTTCCCACAAACACAAATACTTTTATACCAGGGTTCAAAACATGGCAAAAGACCAATTTGCCCTTCTTCACAAATTTTCCTCCAAACTCTTGGAATTTTACTACATTATTTTACAACTTTTAAAATCTTTGCTCTTTACTTTAAGCGTTATCTCGAATATAAATTCAAAATTTTTGGGTCGTTACAAGGTTATTGCGAATCTGAGTGATTTTGTCGGTTGTTTCCTGGATAAGCTCAGGACCAACGATTGGAGAATCCACTGTTGCGTGAATCACGTGGGACTCGCCAATTTCATGCCAGCAAATAGGAGATCGGCATTTACGGCCATACAATGCCTCAAATGTTGGCATCTTGATGCTAGAATGATAACTGTTATTATAGGAGAATTCCACCAACGGTAAATGAGAGTCCCAGTTTCCTCCGAAATCTAAGACACACGCCCTCAACATATCTTCGAGTGTTTGAATTGTCTTCTCAGATTGACCATCGGTTTGAGGATGATAGGCGGTACTGAGATCGAGGCGGGTTCCCATGGCTGCTTGAAGTGATTGCCAAAACTGAGAGAGAAATCTCCCATCACGATCTGAAATGATACTGAGAGGGATGCCATGCCGACTAACTATATCGTCGATGTAAATCCGAGCAAGTTGTTCGACCTTGAAATGTTCACGGATGGGAAGGAAATGAGCGGATTTGGTCAAACGGTCAATGATTACCCAAATGCTGTCGTGTCCCTTGGTGGTACGGGGAAGTTTGGTTACGAAATCCATGGCGATCGCTTCCTATTTCCACTCGGGGATTACCGGTTGGACCAATAGTCCAGAGGGTCATTGATGTTCTGCTTTGACCCTGGAACATGTAAGACATTTGACCACGAATAAAGCAATATCCTTTATCATTCCCGACCACCAATAATTGGTTCTCAGGCCATGATACATCTTGTCAGCGCCAGGATGAATGGAATATCGAGTTTTATGGATTTCTTCCATCAGGAAGGTACGAAGATTGTCGCGATCTGGGATCCAAATGCGATCTTGATAATAGAAAATACCATCAGATTTACTTTCCAACTCCCCATCAATTCCCGTGGACATGTCATTTTCGGTGATTGCCGAGTGTTGGGCTCCTTGAATTCGGTCACTAAGATTAGACAAGATAGGGAAACATATTAGATGAAATGCTTTGGCATGTTCTTTTCGACTTAACGCGTCGGCTACCACGTTTGCCTTGCCCGGATGATAGCGTATTTCACACTCGTAATCATTTAGGAGTTCGACCCATCGTGTTTGTCTCATATTGAGTTCCTTTTGATTAAGAATAAGTTGCAAGCTCTTGTGGTCGGTGAAAATTACGCATTTAGTGCCGTAAAGGTAATGCCTCCAAATTTTAAGAGCGAAAACCACGGCACCGAGCTCCAAATCATGAGTCGTATAATTCCTTTCATGGATTTTGAGTTGTCGCGATGCGTAAGCTATAACCTTTCCCCTTTGCATCAAAACACAACCTAGACCGAGATTGGAGGCATCGCAGTATACCACGAAATCTTCGGATCCTTCAGGGAGTGTAAGAATCGGAGCGTCACACAATCTTTGTTTAACGGTTTGGAAAGCGTCTTCCTGCTTGGGTCCCCAATCAAATGGCGTACCCTTACAAGTGCGAAAAGTAAGCGGTAAAGCGATCTTTGAGAAATTTGAAATGAAACGCCGGTAATAGCCAGCTAAACCGAGGAATGACCGAATTTCCTTGGGGGTATGTGGGGCTTTCCAATTCTTAACTGCTTCAACTTTTGCGGGATCGACTAAAATACCCTTGTCACTTACAATATGACCGGGCAATTGTACCTCATTTAACCAAAACTCGCATTTCGAAAATTTGGCATAGAGTTGATTTCCTTGCAATGTTTGGAGAGTTAGACGAAGGTGTCTTTCATGGTCTGCCTTTGTCTTGGAGTAAATGAGGATGTCATCAATAAAGACGATAACAAAACGGTCGAGATAAGGTTTAAATACCCGATTCATCAAGTCCATGAATGCGGCAGGGGCATTCGTTAGGCCAAAAGGCATAACGGTGAACTCGTAATGACCATAGCGGGTCCGGAAAGCGGTTTTGGGGATGTCTTCTTCCCGTACTCGAAGTTGGTGATAACCCGAGCGGAGGTCGATTTTTGAGAAGCATGAAGCTCCTTGAAGCTGATCAAAAAGGTCGTCGATCCGAGGTAACGGATATCGGTTCTTGATGGTCAATTTATTTAATTCCCGATAATCGATACACATACGAAACGAACCATCTTTCTTTTTGATGAAGAGAACCGGGGCTCCCCAGGGTGAAGTACTAGGGCGGATAGATCCCTTATCGGTTAATTCTTGGAGCTGACTTGCCAATTCTTGCATCTCGGTTGGAGCCAACCGATATGGAGACTTGGCTATGGGAGCAGCCTCAGGAACGAGATCGATGCGGAACTCTAGCTCACGTACCGGAGGGAGTCCAGATACGTCATCGGGAAAGATATCGGGAAAGTCTCGTACAATCGAAATATCTTCGATCTTCTTTTCTTTGACCTTTGTTTCCACCACATGGACTAAGAAAGCCATGTATTCTTTACGTAGATATGATCGAGCTTGAGTACATGACATAAGACTAAGCTTTTTTTGCACGAGTCTCGCCATAAATACGAAGACTTTGACCGTCGGCAAGAGGAATACGAATAAACTTCTCGAAACATACTATTTCAGCATGGTTTTGGGATAGCCAATCCATTCCCACGATGATGTCGAAGCTACCAAGTTTCATAGGAACTAAATTGACGGAAAATTTATGACTGCAAAAATCGAAAGTGCAATCTTGGATGACTGCATTGAGTGAAATGTATTTTCCATTGGAGACTTCTACGGTAAATTTTTCATCAAGAATCGTGCGAGGTGTGTGAAGTATGGGTTCAAATTCCAAAGACACAAAACTTTTATCGGCACCTGAATCAAAAAGTACTGATGCGTAGCAGTCATTTATGAGAAACATACCATTTACGACCTTGTTATCGGTCTGTGCTTGGGTTGCGGTAATGACAAATGCTCGGCCTTTGGGAGCTGGAACCTGCATTGTTGGATTTACCTGAGCTTGAGTGTTAATGATATTAACAAGCCTAGGACACACGTTTGTGAAATGGGTGGGGTCACCACAGTTGAAGCATGTTCCAATTGGATACCGGGTTTGTGTTTGCTGATTTGAGGGTAGAGCGAATGGTCGCCGAGTTTTTGGTGCACGGCATGTGTCCGCTAAGTGGCCATAGCGACCACAAGTCGTACAAAGGCGACACGGGCTGGTGGACATATGGTGATAGTTACAATGGTTACAGAGGGGGTCGTAATGCCATCTATGAGAAACACGCATATGGACTTGTGAGTTATTTGTAAATTAATTATGGAAATTAAGTTTGTAGACATTGTTGGGTAAAATGATTGTAAAACACTTGTTGGGCCATGGTTAGGAGTGTTGGGCACCTTTTGGCCTTTCCATGGGTAATAAATGTGAAGCATGTAGCAATTGCGTGGGCCCCCGAATACTAAGTTTTCACATGTTTTTCCCACTTCAAGGCCCATTAGGGAACTTAATAGTCCAATAAGTTGGCCATTTTGGAGTGTATCCTTTCGGATACGTTTGATAAGGTCGGGTAGTTTGATGGCTCAAAAGTAATGTGAATGACGCGCTTTGGCCTATAGGTTTGGGAACTCTCGCCTTTGGTCCCCAGGTAAGCAAACTGGTCCCTCGGTTGATTGGGATGTATACGAATGCTTACCTAGTCAGGACTTTCGGGCTACCGGCACCTCCCCCTTCCAGTTACTACGTGTCCATTACTTTGATCCTACCCAACTAGAGTGGATGACTTTTAATTTCCTATGAGCTCTAAGGAATATATATGTATATAAATTTTTATTTTGAAACCATTTGAGTATGTATGTGATTTTAAGAGAAAGAGGAGAAAATTCACAAGTGTATGCACACATATAAGTGTCGGGAATAATACGTAAGCACGTAAGGGAGCAATTAGCACACAAAGGTATTCCTAGGATTTTCTAAGTGCGAATTGCATGCAGTTGTGTGTGTATTTTATAAACTAGCATACGAGAGGACCCTAGAGGCTATAGACTAGGTCAAGGCAATTAACCTAATTCCCTATAGTCAAGGGCTCTAATACCAATCTGTCACACCCCGATCCTTGGCGGAATCGATCAAGGCGTGATATATTGTTCAAAGTCTCATGACAACTATGTTATAATATGATTAGATTCAATTAAGTACTAAGTATGCAAACAAGATCCACAACATACAAATACAAATCCAAATACAACAACATTTATTACATCAAATTTAAATAGTCTTGTGGGTTTCTAAGGTACACCCTACTTTTCATCAACTTCATTCTTCAAATCTGCATCATGGGTAAAAACAGGTCAACTACGAGAGTTGGTGAGTAATCTAGTTTTATTAAAGAAAATTGTGAGTTTGAATAATTTGAAATTTGTTTTCTTTTGAAGTTGGCAAGCAACTGTTATTGAGATAACAGTTTATAAATCAAAAATTGATTAACAAATGATAACAACAACAATAAGTCCTCACCCTATATATACATATATATGTATATATATAGGATGGAGCATCTAATCATCATACACACTCAACCACGTGCAATCAATCACCTTAGCGTCCCAAGGCGGGGTGGTCAACCCAATAGCGCTATTATTGTCCATAACGTACCTCAAGAATACGGGCATAGTCATGGAGATTAGACTAAAAATTGTAATGCACTACAAGTACATGTAGCGTAAACAAACAATAATTATACAAATAATGATTCATGTATAAATGTCCCAACAATGTCTCAATGGTGAAAAAATAATAAAATGAAGTTTGAACATATTAAAACCACAAGATACACCCCAAAAGTATTGAAAATTATAAAATATGGGGTAGATTACTCACATTAGTCCAATAAGGAATGCGCGTGTTGTACGATAGACGGCTCGAGTCAAAATGTCGTAGAACCTAATATAATTAATAGTTTTGGCTTAGGAATCGATAAACGGAAATATAGTATTAATAAAAATAATTAGACACATATTCTTATATTAGATGAATTAACAATAATCCAAATTTTGTTTTGAATATTAATGTATTCATATGTTAAATGAATTTTAAATTGAATTAATTACTTTGCTTAATTAATTTATATTTTCACTTTAGGCAAGATTTTAATAATTTCTTATTAAAATAATAACTAGTCAAATTATAAGTATTTACAGATTTTATATATTATAAACAATTATTTATATGAAATAATCATTAAAAATGCATTTTTACATGCTTAGATATTTAGGAAAATGGTTTTAAATACTAAACAGTAATGAAACATTCTGAAATTATCAGAAAATCATTATTTCATAAAATAGTAATTACTGTAAAATTTGCATATTTTTCTTAACTGCTTTAGTATTTATTTAGTATTTTAATAATTAAACCACAACAAATTTCGGAAAAAATAATAAATGATTCCCAAAAATTCTGGAAAATTAACCATAGTTTTCTAACATTATATTGAGCCTACTGTAAATATTTTGGATATTTTGGACTATGGGAATTATTTATTATGTTTTTCATTATTAACTAATCAATAAAATCATAAATAATAGGAAAATATTAAGATAAATTCATTAGAATTTTTATTTATGATTAAAATGTTATATATGATATTCTGATAAGGTTTTATAATTTTTGGACATGTGTAGCTGTTTATTATCAATTTAAACCATTAAATAATCATTAAATCAGGAAAAATAAGCAAACATTCTTACAAAAATCTGTAAATTTTGTCATGGAGTATTTAAAATGTTAATAAGGTGAGACAAATATAAAATATAGTTTTTAACATACATAACTATATTTTGCAATTTATTTATCTACAACAAAATAAAATACAAAATAAGCATCAAACTGTAATATAAATGCATGAAACTTTATAAATCCACTTTACTCATTATATGGGTTGTTTCAAAATTTTCACAGAATTTATTGATTGAAAAAGTATTTTATGTGAATTATTGCCCTATTTTATTGCAATAATTATAGTAATTCAATAAAAATAAGTTATTTTCTGAAAATTTCCATAACTTCTTATTTTATTGATGGGATCTTGAGAAAAATCAGGTTTATGCATAAAATGAGTTTTAGATAGTTTGGTGGATTTAATTTGTTTTATTCATGAATTTGAGACTTTTAACAACATACCTTGATGAATGCTTCAAGAGGGATGAAGATTTGAGTATATTGGAGTGTTCTTGGCTGAAATATGAAGATTTCTAGGAGGAATTTCGAGATTGAGAGTGAGAGAAAGAATAGATATGGTTTGAGTGGTGATGAGAATAATGTGTTGGGAGAAAAATGAAAGGAAAGATGATGGGAGGTGTGAGTGGGAGACAATGAGAATAACCTTTTACTTTTGGTGGTATTCATAATTTTCCACTAACACAAGCATCTTTTATATAATATATTAATTAATATAAGAGTTTTATAAAATTTAATGTAGAGTTTATAAAAATAGAGTTTTATAAAAGATAGGTTATTATTTGATTATAACAATCTACTTTGATTTGAAATTTAATTATAGCATTCAAGTTTGATTCTTTTAATTTAATTAGAGCATCATACTTTGATTTAATTTTAATATGGTATCATAATTTAATTTGATTATAGTTATAACGTTATACTATGCTATATTGCTATTAACATCAATTTATATCGTAGTGTATGTGTTTTGATCCTATTAGCGTCAAGTAATCTTGAGTAGGGTTTATTAAATTTCCAATTGGGTTGGGTTGACCCGAATCCATTTTAGGCGGATGTGACATTAATATGTTAACCCAAACAACATATTACTATTAGGACCCAACACTATAATTCACAACTTAGAAGAGGGATGCCATAATCTAATCGTAAATTATATGAAGGTAGGTAAATGACGATTTACCAATTCCACCGCGGAAGATAATCATATTAAGTGAAATTCCTAAGACTTTGAGATTCATTGAAACTATTCAATAGCATGTTTAATCTCGGATTATGCTCTTCTGTTTGTGACTGGGATGCCGAGGATCACAAACAAGATGTGAATAACCATGCAAATCTGTTTGGTAACCTCAACATATATATATATATATATATATATATATATATATATATATATATATATATATATATATATATATATATATATATATATATATATATATATATATATATATCCTATCCTAATAAATAAGTAACTCAAAGCCACATGTCATCTCCTCATTGATTTTGACACATGTCATTTTCTCATAATTTTGAATTTCTTAAAAACATTGTTTGAATTGAATGTATTTAATTCCAATAATTTATAACTTAAGCAATAAATTAGGAACCTAGCAATTTAATTAATGGATTCTATCAATTTAATTATCACTTAAATGAAATGACAAGAGAATGCATCATATTGTCATTTTCTTCTCATCGATGATACATATGTCAATAATTTCGGAAAGATAGCATGATGATTAATGGATTTTTTTCGAATGTCGTAGATCTTTAATGCAGGTCCAAAAACAAACATAAAACTACATTTACGTTTAAAAATTTTATTATACTAATTTTATAATTAATATATCTTATATAGTTTACTAAGTTTGGATAACCTTTGATTTATTATGTCTATTAAAAATATAATAACTAATTTCCATAATAGAATTAAAATATTTAACATAATAATAAAAAAAAACACAGCACACACACGCATGCACACACGCACCAGGGTCGGCCTTAAGGGTATTCAAAATGCATGAACGTAAAAAATTTACGTTTAATATATTAGTGATGGAAAATCCATCGGTAAACCTTTACAAATTCCGTCGTTAAAAAGTTTTATTGATGGCTCATTTTTTACTATTCACTATTATTGATCAGTTTCGTATAAATATATATTCTAAAATGAAACATGTTATATTCATAAATGAATACAAAAATTCTAAAATATTTTATGAAACGATATATTATAATAAGTACACAATATATTCTAATTGAAAACTACATACTTTAATTTTAATTGAAAACATCAACATACTAATGTCGTCGTCGCATTGCTCGGGTACACACCTAGCAGTGAAGCAATATTATTGGGTAATCGTGTTATAGAAATGGAGATTATATCTTGAAATAATATTGGAAATCGTACGTTTATTCCAAAAATGTCTTTGACGCCTTCAGATAGAAGAATTTCTTTCAAATTTCAAAGAAAACAATTTTCATTGACTGTATGTTTTGCAATGACAATAAATAATAGTCAACGACAATCGCTCTCAAAGGTGTGTTTGTTTATGAGACAACCAGTCTTCACACACGACAAGTTGTATGTTATATTTTCAAGAGTTAAAAGTAAAGATAGATTAAAAATGTTAATTTTAGACGACGATAAACTTAGCAATAGAACAACAAATGTTGTATTCAAAGAAGTTTTTCAAAATTTGTAATTTGTTATAATTGTTCAAAGTTTATCAACATTATGTTGTAGTGTTTAATTTAATAATGTATATATCCAAAAATTTCATTATATATTGTCGAGAATTTGTTATACATAATTATTAGTGTTTAGGTTTTTTTATTTAATAATTATTTTGTATTATCCCGTGTAATACACGGGTCTTACAACTAGTATATATATATATATATATATATATATATATATATATATATATATATATATATATATATATATATATATATATATATATATATATATATATATATATATTATAGTTGGGATTTTTTGAGAACCAACTATGCCCCGAGAACCCGAGAACTCCCAAATGGTCAAAATATTCGAAAAACCAAAAATATAGGAGCCTAAAACGCACATATTTAAGCACTTTCAAAAAAAATTTCAGAAAAAAACGATTTTTTTTTGAAAAAAATTTGCACATAGGCTAAAAAAATTTGCACATGTGCAAACTTTTTTATACGTACACTTTTTTTCAAATTTTTTTTACAGAACATCTTAAATATATGTTAGAAAGACATCCATAAAAAAATTTGAAAAAAAGTGTACGTATAAAAAAGTTTGCACATGTGCAAACTTTTTTTTTTTTGCCCATGTGTAAATTTTTTTAAAAAAAGTCGTTTTTTTCGGAATTTTTTTCAGCGCCCCGGGCCTATTTTGAGCATCTAAGAGGCCTATGGGGTAAGTTTTTTGAAAAAAAATATCGGTTTGGGAGATAGAGGATTGATCCAAAAGGAGTTGGGAGTTCTCGGGGTGAAGTTGGTTCTCAAAAGATCCTAAGTCTATATATATATATATATATATATATATATATATATATATATATATATATATATATATATATATATATATATATATATATATATATATATATATATATATATGTAGAAGTTCAAATAAGACCATGTAAATTTTGTGAGACCGGGAGACTCAATCGTAGCCACTCGTTTTAGAGATCAAAAAATAAAAAAATTAAAATAGGCTAAAATAATGAGAATTTTCAAAAAAATAAAATTTCTACTTATTTTTCGCTACTTATACAATCTAAAAATAATTAAAAATTAAAAATTAAAAAAAATAATAAATTCGAAAAAAACCTGGAAAAATCAAAAAAATATGTTATTAGAATGTTGCTGGATGTTGCATATTCTAATAGAATATTACACAAACTAGTGTAATATTCTACTAGAATATGAAAAAACGCTAATTTTTTTATTTTATATTTTATTTTATTTTTAATTTTTAAAATTTTTTTTGAATAAAAAAAATGACAAAAATAATAAATAAATATATTTTTTTTCAAATTTTTTCATTTATTTTTCATTTTTTAATTTTTTTTTGTTTTACACCCAAAATGAGTGGCTAAGAATGCGTCTTCCGGTCTCACGAAATATAATGGTCTCATATGAACCTAACCCTATATATATATATATATATATATATATATATATATATATATATATATATATATATATATATATATATATATATATATATATATATATATATATATATATATATATATATATATATATATATATATATATATATATATATATATATATATATATATATATTGAAAAGTTCAATAATGAACTAATTTAAACCATGATATCGAGGGATTAATGTCATCTAAACGATTATTCAACTTACGGTAAACGTGCATGTACCGGATTATAAAAACTCACTTTTTTTTTTTAATTTTTAGGTATTCTTTTTTATCAAAAAAAAAAAACTGAATATGTAGAAATTCATAACCCTTTTCATCTATAATTAGATATACAAAATATAATTTTTTTTTGAAATTTCAACTAGTTGAGATTTACATGTGAATTAGATGTGAATTTGAACTGTGTTTTGGTCACCGTTGACATTTACTTATGTTTGTGAGAATATAAGTAAAATCACTTGTGAATCTTTCTAAATTCATAATAATTTGTTAAAATGTTAAGTTGTAAAAAATTCTTATTAAATTACTCAGATTCATATTTCTACTGTTCTAAAATCCAGACGAGTTGTAATCATGGAAAAAAGTTTATTTTTATGTATCGATGTGTATATCTATTCGTATATGACAAACAGTTATGAATTTTGATATATTCAGTTTTTTTAAAGAAATAGTTTCTAAAAGTTAAAAAAAAGGAAGTGAATTTTTTGTTATAGTTATCTATATGCGCATTGAACTAACAAATGTACAACCCATTTTCTATTCGTTGATGTGTGTGTGCATATATATAAATATATATATATATATATATATATATATATATATATATATATATATATATATATATATATATATATATATATATATATATATATATATATATATATATATATATATATATATATATGTATAGAGTTAGGATATAAAAAAAACTACAATTATTGTGTGGTCGTAAGGACCAATCATATGCTAGTATCAGTCAAGGGTAGTTTAGGGATTTTCCATTTAAATTAAATAACTTCTTAAATTAAAATAATATAATTATGGTATTAATGATTATCCTTTCCTAATTTCTCTCCTTTCTTCTCTCCCTCACGTTTGACTTTATATTCCTGCTTATCTGTACAATCACGATAACCCTAATTGTACTAATCCACCGCCATCAGCCATCACGGGATCAACATTACAGTCCTCAATCACGACATCAACAATCACGAGATCAATTCTAGAAGCTTCAATCGTACCAGTCTTCATCTTCTTCTTCACGAGATCAATACTACAAGCTTCAATCGCACCAGTCTTCATCTTCTTCTTCACAATCTGTTATGATCAGTCGTAAAACAACACAACAACTATCACCTTGCCACCTTCTATCATCTTCCAACAACCAGTTTCATGACAACGAGAAAGGCATAAAAGCAATTATAGTGAAACTGATATCGATCAAAATTGCAATTTAGAATTCGAGGTTTTGATTTTCTTCTTTCTGTAATGATAATACACATGATACAAAGGATTTGCTTAGAATACATGTTAAAAAAGAATGTTTTTTCGATCTCATTCTATCAGAATCGATATTCTAGAATGTTATTCTTTCATAATTTTGTTTTTTTGGATGTATTTTAGTTCAAAGATTGTTATTCTTTTAAAGATTTTAGTTGAAGAATGTTATCATTTTGGTGTATTTTAGTTTATAATACGTTCTTTTCTCTAATTCTATCAATGATAATGTGTTTTCGGATATCATTATGCCAAAATGGATATTTCAGAATGCTATTCATTCCTGATTTTATTTTTTTAGATGTAAATACTGTAATTTAGTTCAAATTATGTGATTATTTTGATGTATTTAGTTCATATGATGGATATTCATAATGTTATTCTTTAGAATGGATATTCATAATGTTATTCTGTAAGAATGGATATTCATAATGTTTTTTTCTAGTCAAGAATGTGTATACATAATGTTTTTTCTATAACATTATGTTAAAAAATGTTATTCTGCAAGAATGAATTTTTTGAAAAAAAATGATTGTGTAAAAAATAACAAATTTTTTGATGAAGAAAACAAAAAATTCTGTTAAAAATGAAAGGTTTTCTGCAAACCATGAACTAAATAACCTAAGTTCACATGCAACCTATGAGGATCTATGTTTTCTTCTAATTAAACATATAACAAAACCTAAAGGCCATAAGAAAATTAACTAAAAGAATAAAATTAGAAAAACCAACCTTTTAGAATTTTCTAGAAGCTGAGCAGCAAAAATATCCTGCCTCAAATGAGATCACACCCAAGCCGAGAGGATTATGGATTGAAATTCCAGAGAGAAATAATAGAATGAGCGACTGATAATGAGGTCTAGGGTTCCCTATTTATAGGGAACCCAAGGGTAAAGCTAAAAACCCTAGCCGCACCCCATTTTCTGGATTATCTGTACACGCGCCGCGGCCAGATCGTTTGCGCGCCGCGCGCCGCAATTCAACTATTGAATTCGTATGAATATGTACGCGCGTCGTGGCCTTTACATTGGCGCGCCGCGCGCCGCAATTCAACTATTGAATTTGTACGACTTTCATCCCTGACCTCCTGATTAATCCAATTAATGTCACAGAAATTAATCTAATTAATTTCTGATTAATTATTAATCAAATAATATTATTTCTAATTAATATATTATCTCCATAATATATTAACAAACAATATCTTGATTTATTAGTCATATAATAAATCAACCTTTTCTCTCTCTTTAACTTTCCAACAAACCTCTAGCTATGAGGGCAACCCAAATGGACTGTGCTACTATTAATTAGGTAAATACTAATTATTAGTCATGGCTTAGACACCTAATCCAACAGTCTCCCACTTGGATAAGTCTATGACTATAATTACCAATTTAACCTCTAATTAACCAGCACTTTTAGCTTCCTAGAAACCGCTGCCAAACACTGATCTAATCAGTTCTGTCCATAGATAAGTGATCAGATGATCCTCCGTCCAACAAGATATTTTCAGACTCAAGACATGGATTAAAGTCAATCCCGGTCTGATTCACCGTTCCTCGATTTCCGATTTGCATATGACTCTTAGACTACCAATTTAGTCCCGGTTGGCCAACCATTTTAGTCAACTTCAAATTCATCGAGAGGCCTACAGATATCTGTTCCCCGTTAGGGTCAAGGGACGAATAAGCTTCGACTCATATACTTATCAGACAAATCACTCACAACAATACGTTTTATAACACCGAGTTACCGATACGTTTTCGTATTATCAATGAACAACCGTCTAGTAAATCATAACTCATATGTCTTAGCTTAAAGATCAAAAGATATTATCGTCTCAATATTGCTCGTGATGAAATCCATGAAGCAATCCATTGAGCGCGGGTTTATCCAATACTCAAATTTCCATTTTCAAGTACTCACGAATGGTGCAGCAATCCAATTGCAATGTCTAACTCCTTAGACAATCTATTACCAATTCATGACAGTCTTACTTCACACTTACTCCCAAAAGTGTAATCGACTGTGGATATTTGAATAATCCAATTATTCAGGAAGTAAAACATGCAAAATGAAATACAATGGCAAAGTATTGACAAAATTAGTAAACCATTACTCATTAATAAATCTCCATTATTAAATCACAAAAGTCAAATACAATAACATTGTTACAAGTTTCAAAACTTATCTAATTACAAAAACTCATATCATGTTTTAATCCAATGCTCCTAGCATGCTGATTATGCTTAATCCTACTCAGAGCCTTTGTCAAGGGATCTGCAGGATTATCTTCCGATGATACCCTCTTTACCACGAGGTGACCTTCTTCTACTTTATGCCTTATGTAGTGGTACTTTCTGTCGATATGTCTGGACTTTCCATGGTCTCGCGGTTCCTTTGTCAAGGCGACCGCACCTTCGTTATCGCAGAACAGTTCCACGGGCTCCTGAATACTCGGGACTACTCCAAGGTCACCGATGAAGTTCTTCAGCCAAGCCGCTTCCTTTGACGCTTCACTTGCTGCTATATACTCTGATTCACATGTAGAATCAGCCACCGTATCTTGCTTGGAACTTTTCCAAGTTACCGCTCCTCCGTTCAGAAGGAATACCCAGCCAGACTGAGACCGACCACTGTCTCTATCCGTCTGAAAACTGGCATCCGTATATCCTTCAACTCTCAAAGTATCACTGCCTCCAAGGACTAACACCATGTCCTTTGTTCTTCACAGATACTTGAGTATATTCTTTACAGCTATCCAATGCACCCTTCCAGGGTTACCCTGGTACCGACTGACCATGCTTAAAGCAAAGGCCACGTCAGGGCGAGTACACGTCATAGCGTACATGATCGATCCTACAGCCGAAGCGTAAGGTACCCGACTCATTTCAGCTATTTCTTCGTCTGTACTCGGACTTTGAGTCTTACTCAATTTTGCATTACTTTGGATAGGCAGTTCTCCCTTCTTGGAATTTTCCATACTAAACCTTTTCAGTACCTTTTCCAAGTATGTACCCTGACTAAGTCCAATTAGTCTCTTCTTCCTATCTCTCAATATTCTTATCCCGAGAATATAGGCAGCCTCTCCTAGGTCCTTCATGGCGAAACATTTCCCAAGCCAAGCCTTGACACCTTGCAAGGTTGGAATATCGTTTCCCATGAGCAGTATGTCATCGACATACAGCACCAGAAAGGTGACTATACTCCCACTAGCCTTGACATATACGCAGGACTCATCCTCGCTCCTAGAGAAACCAAACTCCTTGACTTTCTCATGGAAACAAAGATTCCAGCTGCGAGAAGCTTGCTTCAATCCGTAGATTGATCTCTCAAGCTTACACACCTTATTAGGATACTTTGCATCGACAAAACCCTCTGGCTGATTCATGTAGACATCCTCAGTCAATTTTCCATTAAGGAAGGCGGTTTTGACGTCCATCTGCCAAATTTCATAGTCATGAAATGCAGCTATGGCCAGCATAATCCTAATAGACTTTATCTTGGCTACTGGTGAGAAGGTCTCGTCATAGTCAACCCCTGGGGTTTGAGTAAAGCCCTTCGCAACCAGTCTTGCCTTGAAAGTGTGTACTTTTCCGTCCATGTCGGTCTTCTTCTTGAAGATCCATTTGCACCCGACTGTCTTTCGACCCGGTACGTTGTCAACCAAGTTCCAAACTTGATTGTCATACATGGACTTGATCTCGCTATCCATGGCCTCTTTCCACTTGGCAGACTCAGGGCTCGCCACTGCCTCTTGGTAGTTAGCTGGTTCATCCAAATTTATCAGTGTCCTATCACTGACAAACGTGTCCCCATCCGAAGTTATATGGATCCCATAAAACTCGGGTGGCATGCTAACCCTACCAGAACGCCTAAGAGGTAAGGATACATCTGTCGGACCAACAGGAACTTCTTCCTCATGTTGGTTGCTAGTTTCTCCTAAGGTTGCGTCATCTGATGACTCTTGAATTTCTTCCAGATCAATGGTACTCCCACTGTCCTCTTTGAATATGAGCTCTCTCTCTCTCGAAAGACCGCTCGTCTAGCTACAAAGACCACGTCCTCGCTCGGTCTGTAGAATAGATATCCAAAGGACTGTTTAGGATAACCAAGGAAGAAACACCTTTCGCTTCTTTCTGCGAGTTTGTCTTGAGTCTCTCGTCTAACGAAAGCCTCACAACCCCAGACCTTGATGTGTGCTAACGAGGGGACTTTCCCCGTCCACATCTCATGAGGTGTTTTAGCAACCTTCTTAGTTGGGACAAGATTGAGGATATGGGCGGCAGTCTCTAAGGCATACCCCCAGAAGTGAATGGGAAGTGAAGCTCGACTCATCATGGAACGAACCATGTCCAACAGGGTCCGGTTGCGCCTCTCTGCAACACCGTTCAACAGTGGTGTCCTGGGAGGTGTCAACTGCGAAACTATTCCGCATTCCTTTAGATAGTCTAGGAACTCGATACTTAGATACTCTCTGCCTCTGTCAGACCTGAGCATCTTTATCTTCCTGCCTAATTGATTCTCTACCTCGTTCTTAAACTCTTTGAACTTTTCAAAGGTGTCCGACTTGTTCTTGATCAAGTAGATATAACCGTATCTACTAAAATCGTCGGTAAAGGTCACGTAGAACCGCGTGCCATCCTTTGTGGTTGATCTGAATGGACCACACACATCCGTGTGAATGATGTCCAGTAGACCCTCACCTCTTTCAAAAGATCCTTTGAAAGGTGATTTAGTCATCTTGCCCAACAGACAAGATTTGCATACATCATCCGACCTGAGGTCGAATGATTCCAACACTCCATCCTTTTGGAGTTGGGCGATGCGTTTCTTGCTGATGTGCCCGAGCCGACTATGCCACAGACATGCCTTTTCTACACCACTAGTAGAATCAATACAATTTACACTATGTCCTAAATTGTCAACACATTCAACAGTTTCATACACACCATCACAAGGATAAGCAGAAAAAATCAAAATACCATTTTTGAAAACAGAAATCGAGCCAATTTTATTATCAAAAGAAAATTGAAATCCTTGTCTGAACAATGCGTGAAATGAAATAATGTTTCTTGCCATTTCTGGCGAATAGCAACAATTAAATAACTCTATACTAACATCACTACTAAGCACTAAACTGTAAACGCCGATCTTGGTAACAGGGGATGATCTCCTATTGCCCATGATCAAGTTCAGTCTACCGTGCTCCACCTCCCTGCTTTCCTTTAGGCCCTGCAGATCAGAACAAATGTGAAAACCACATCCTGTATCAAGGACCCAAGAATTAGAAGATGGTGAGTTTTTAGAGATAGTGTATATACATGCTGTCGATGGCTTTATTTTCCCATCCTTGACATCCTGCAAGTATTTGGGGCAGCTTCTTTTCCAATGGCCCTTCTCTTTGCAGTAGAAACAGTTGGCTTCATCGGGGTTGGCCACACAAGGAATGTGGGAAGTCTTGGTTCTCGATCCATTACTGGATGACCCGACCTGAACCTTTTCCCTCCAACTTTGCTTAGGAGGGCCCTTCCTTTTCTTTCCTTTGCCACTTCCAATGGCTAGGACGGGCTGATTAACCGAGGGTACACTTTTACCCTTCATCCCGTCCTCAGCTACTCGAAGCATACGATGCAACTCAGTCATATTAGCCTGATTGTTGTTCAAATGATAAGCCAGTCTGAACTGGTCATAAGAACTCGGTAAGGAGTTAAGCACTATGTCAACGGCTAACTGCTCCGGTACAGGCATCGCAAGCTTTCTAAGCCGCTCCACGTAACCTTGCATTCTTTGCACATGAGTGCAGATGGACTCTCCATCTTTAGGTTTGCTGTTCGTGAAGTCCTTGACCACCTCGCACCTCTCAATGCGCTCTTGCTTGCGGAACTTTTCCGCAAGCTCCTTGTGCATCTCAAAGGGCCAGTAGTCTTCATATATCCTTTGCAATTCAGGGTTCATTGTGGCGATCATGATGCAAGCCACTTTGGTTGCATCATCAGAATGTTTTTGGTATAAGGAAATATCCTCGGGAGTAGCAGTTTCAGGGTCAATATCGACAAGCTCGGTCTCGAGGACATACTCTTTGTTCTCGTACCTCAGAGCCATCTTGATATTTCTAATCCAGTCATTGTAGTTTGTCTCGTTCAATTGAACCTTGGAACACAGTGAGAGGATAGAGGGAACACTGGAGTTTGAGTGGGGAGCGGATTGATCAGCAGAAGACATCTATAAAAGAAGGTAAGTTTAATTAGATACTTTTCGGTCCTTATAATAACCCAATATAAAATAAGGCTAGGATCTAACTATAACAATTTGCAACATAGAAGAGGGATGCCGTAATCTATAAGCAACTTTTATAAAGGTAGGCGAATGACGATTCAGCCAATTCCACCGCGGAAAAATAATCTTATTATAAATGGAATTCCTAGTTTCTTTTGAGATTTATTAAACTGTTCAATAGCATGTTTAATCTCGGATATGCCCCACCGTTTGTGACTGGGATGCCGAGGATCACAAACTGGGTGTGAATAACCATGCAAATTAGCTTGTTACTCTCGGGGTCCATTATCATCTCAAATTGATGTGCCGGTTAACCACACACACTCCATCAACAATGATAACACACGAGACACCCATTGCCACTCTTTATGAACCCCCATTGGTGTGCCGGTAAACCACACACGCTCCACCAACGTTTCATAAAGTGCAATGTGCAATTTCATGGGTTAGCATCAAATTCACATTTTTCCCTAAAGTAACTAGATTGAGATTTTGTAAATAGTTCTAGTACTTTGATCATTATACTTTTAATGATTAAGCGGTTCTGTCAAACCCGTTCGGCTAACGACCCTCCACTGATCAGGTGAGCGGTGGGTGAGAGTATTCTCCCATTAGACTACCATTTTATAGGCAGTCTCCTTATACCCACTTTATAGACCAGCTTCGTGAATGAGGCCTACTATTGATTTGACTAACCAAACTTATCTCATATATATAATATTAACTTTTAGTAACATATATAAGATGTATTTTAAAACCCTTTAAAATGTTCAAGGTTTATCTTTTAATTTTACCAAATTTAACAATTAAATTTTGAATTAAATTAAACCTTAAAATCGATTTAATCAATTTTAATTACCAATTAATTTAAATTAATTAAATCTAAATATTTTAAACATTTTAAAATATTTTTCCGGATTTTTCCATTAATTTTCGAAAATTTAAAATTAATTAAATCCCTTTTGAATTATCTTTTAATTAACAATTAATTAAATTAATTCAATGAAGATAGGTTTATCCAAATTAATCAAATTAATTAAAACCTATCCTAAACCCCCTAGATTTCGAATTCAAATAATGGGGTTTAAGGTTATCCATTTAATTAACAAATAAAGTTACCAAAAATAGAAAACCTCCTAAAACCCTAATAGAAATTTCGAAAAATAGCAAGGGGGGGGGGGGATTAGGGTTTCTAAAACCCTAATCCAAGAAATCGATCCACATTATAATTAGGGTTTATAAGCTTTAAACCCTAAATACAGTTATAGCAATTCAACAAGAAAACAAAACAGGCTCTGATACCACTGAAAGGTTTTCTGCAAACCATGAACTAAATAACCTAAGTTCACATGCAACCTATGAGGATCTATTCTTTCTTCTAATTGAACATATAACAAAACCTAAAGGCCATAAGAAAATTAACTAAAAGAATAAAATTAGAAAAACCAACCTTTTAGAATTTTCTGGAAGTTGAGCAGCAAAAATATCCTGCTTCAAATGAGATCACACCCAAGCCGAGAGGATTATGGATCGAAATTCCAGAGAGAAATAATAGAATGAGCGACTGATAATGAGGTCTAGGGTTCCCTATTTATAGGGAACCCAAGGGTAAAGCTAAAAACCCTAGCCGCACCCCATTTTCCGGATTATCTGTACGCGCGCCGCGGCCAGATCGTTTGCACGCCGCGCGCCGCAATTCAACTATTGAATTCGTACGAATATGTACGCGCGTCGCGGCCTTTACATTGGCGTGCCGCGCGCCGCAATTCAACTATTGAATTTGTACGACTTTAATCCCTGACCTCCTGATTAATCCAATTAATGTCACAGAAATTAATCTAATTAATTTCTGATTAATTATTAATCAAATAATATTATTTCTAATTAATATATTATCTCCATAATATATTAACAAACAATATCTTGATTTATTAGTCATATAATAAATCAACCTTTTCTCTCTCTTTAACTTTCCAACAAACCTCTAGCTATAAGGGGCAACCCAAATGGACTGTGCTACTATTAATTAGGTAAATACTAATTATTAGTCATGGCTTAGACACCTAATCCAACAGATGTCTAAAGTTTTGAAGAAAAAAACAATCATTTTCGAAAATATTTTTTTATTTAATGGATTTAATCAACTTTCCTAGAAATCAGTTAGTTTCCTTATATTTTCTCAAACAAAATGCCTATTTTACCCTTTTATAACCGATTTTTTAAAAAGCATTAAATAATATAATAGATCATTAAAATTATGCCATTTTAATCTAAACCCTTGATATTTCTAATCTAACGTATCAGAATTGGTCTTACGTCCACACAATAATTGCTGGTCTTAATATAACCTAGCCCTATATATATATATATATATATATATATATATATATATATATATATATATATATATATATATATATATATATATATATATATATATATATATATATATATATATATATATATATATATATATATATATATATATATATATATATACGTATTTATGTATGTATGTATGTATTTATGTATGTATGTATGTATATATATATATATATATATATATATATATATATATATATATACGTATTTATGTATGTATGTATGTATGTATATAACTGTATAGCTATTGATGGGCAATATTGTTTTTTATTGTGTTTGTTGAATAATACTTAAAATATGTGTTACACATCTGATTTTTTTTCATATCAATTGTCATTGAAACATCATGATATTCCACATACACGAGCTATTGGTTTAAGATTTTGACAACATTACTAGAAGTACAAGAAAGTACGTTTGTGTGTGCGTTAGGATGTTGTTTAAAAGCAACATATGAATGACACTGAAATTAGGTGGTAGTGGTTTGGTAAAGCACAAATCATATGAATGTGTGAGAAGAAGAAATTTTGAAATTTGTATAAATCTAATAAGATGTGAATTATAAGTAACTGGATTCCGAATTAGATGTACGAGATCATCACCAAATCCAATTTAATTAGTGTTGCTCAAGCTTGAATCGAACTTAAACTTCTTTGTTTATATAGAACTCAAATCAGCTATCCATCCCCTCCTCAACCCCTGCGGTCTCGAGTCACAAAGACTCACCGTACACCCCATGTATGTGTGATAGAACTGCCGGCTATTAAGGCCATCATAACTGATATTGGGCGGTTAAACCCAATGCCTCGGCCACTAAGGCCTAAATGGTCCACGTAGGCCTTCACAACACTTATAGACCAAAAGGCCCAAATTGCAACCACAAGGGACCCGTTATGTGTTCGTACATTGTCCTTTGATATCTCTGTCACAAGAATCCCGTTAGGTGATAGCTTTAAGCCACACACGCTCAATATCATGATTGCAAGGTACTCATTATACAGTCATGTTAATATCCCCAACACCTAAGAATCACATACACTGATACGCATCCCCTTTTTAACTCTAAATTAACGGCTAACTCATGGTCACGAAATCTTCGTCTCATGCCAATTCCTAAATCCACACATAACCCTGCTAACTTCCAAACTCACTATCCTTACACATTACACTGCTCACTTCCAGTTTCCGTTGGTAGTATCACTTACACAGCTATTAGCACAACATGCACATAAAATAATACATGCGACATAATATACACTTATCACAGCTAACATGCTAGGTAGGGTTACTCACATCGATAGGCGTACAAATGGAATCTCGCTGCTCCAAGCTCGTTTGTCGTTCCTAGGAACTCCAATCACTGCTTATTATCACAAGAAATATACATATTCAACTACTGATGCAACTACTTTAGCTCCAGGGATCCAAAACAACTCATTTCCACAATCCAGCCTAGATAGCGCCGCTATCATCATAGATAGTGTCACAATCTATGAGCTTCAAGGATAGCGTCGCTATGTTCCTCAATAACGTCGCTATATTTGAACTTAAAAGATAGCTTCGCTATGTTCATCAATTACAACTCTATCGACGAATACAACACCAATTCAAATCTGTAACGCTTCATATAATCATTCCAGCTCGTATTTTCAACTTACAACTATCCCTTTTGACCCTCAAAGGTATCCCAACCTCTGAATCAACTCCACAACACATTTATATACATATCACAACTCAATATCTTTAAAGAATGATAATATTACCTTTAGAAAAGTGAAAACTACGTTAATCTTCTTCCCTTCCACGTTTCTAGCTTCAATTATGGCTTCAAGGTATCAAAGATTCATCCCCCTTCCTCTCTGGAATGTTTTTGGTTGAGTTACTTTTCAAATAACCGACTTAAGGCTTAATGATCCTTCTGCCCAGACTCACTTAGCGTCGCTATCTGAGACTGCTAATGTCGCTATCTTCACCGCCAACAGATAGCGTCGCTATCCAACTAAGATAGCGCTGCTATTTGCTCTACTCCCTTTAAATTTCATGTTTACGCCTTCTTTATGAAAATGGGTATTACATTGTATAATCAGGATGAATCAAAACTTTGAATTTTCGATAAGGGTTTGTGGGAATCGAAATAAATATCATATTGTATGTTTGAGATCAGGGAAAAATGACTTTTCTATTAAATACATAAGATATAGTGAGAAACATAGACTAAATGATACGAATTGGAATGGCTCAAGCTCTATAATTGAATACAACGGAATCTTGGTTGTTTGGAATAAAAAAGTTGATACAAATATGATCAATGTGGACCCCAAAGGTGACGAGTTAATGCTTTCCAAGTGGAATGGTGATGTGGCAAGTGGTATTATGACTAAATTCGTTTGCATGGTGACTTGGACAAAATAAAGTCTGCATTTTAAGATTTCATAAAGTCTTAGACGTTTTTTGAAGTTATTTAAGTCTTAACTCCTTCTAGTCGTTACATTTGATCGAGTTAATTGGGTTCTTTAAGTTGCTAGATGTTACTTTTGTTTGCATTCAAGTTTTAGACGTTTTTTTTGTTGTTTTGAGGAGTTACTTAGAGTTTCATTTACTAGCTTTAATAAGTGGTTGGTTGGTTTTCTTGTAACCACTAGATTTGTAATAAGGCTTTATATAAGTCAACTTTTTTGCATGGAATGATATAGACGAATTTTTAATCTAGAACACTTTTGTTCACCTTGAATTATTGTTATAGTTCACCACTTGTCATAGTTGAGACGTGTCCTTGACTTGATACGAACTCAATCCAATAGGTCTTGGATTGTTTTCACTGGTATACAATCCAATAGGTATTGGGTTGTTGCTAATCTATACTTGTTTCCTTTAGTGTTTTGTTCCATTGTTACCCTAATTCTCCCATACACAAAAATCTAATCTTAAATCTCCTAAAATATCACCATAATCATCCCATACATGTATCATAATTGGTATCAGAGCCCAAGTTTCGATTGGGCACGAGTTACACAAGAATTATGTTTGGTTCACAAACCCTAATGGGATGGCTAAAGAAAGAAAGAGAAGTGGCGGCCAAGGCTACAAATAAGGCAATCCAAGAGTGGATAGCTATGATGCGATTAGATGTGGAACAAGAAGACATTGAGGAGATGCCATTTTCTGATTTGGAAGAAGAAGATGACGATTCAGGCCCTATATATGATACCTATGATGAAGAATATGAGTTCCTTGATGAAATTGAAGAACAAGTGGCTAAAAATGAAATTGAAGATGATGTTGCTGAAAGAAGGAGTTTTGTTGGTGAGGAATTCGACTTTGTTGGTGAAAACAAGAGTAATGAAGAAGTGATTTTTGCTGAATCACAAAGATCAACCCAAGAACAAACGATCATGAGGTCAAATGATGCTAGGTACAAAAAAAATTCAGATTCTCTCATCTTCAATGATTATTTTTCTAAAGATCTTATGGATATCACAAGTAGAAGCTTTGTTGATAAAGAGGACTTATTCGTTTGTTACACTCACATTCGTTTCAAAGTGTGGGAACTTATAGCACCTTGGAAACCATGGGATAGTTACTTCTTTATTAAAATTGAGGGTTGTAACAAATGCTTTATGGATCTGAAAAGGGAGTGTGGTGGTGGATTAGATCATGATGTTTATAATCCCATTGGTTATGATCTTGTTAATTATGAGCTTAGAAATGGTGTTGCTGAATTTGAAGATTAAGCTAAGGGGATGAATTCAGCAAGTGGTTTGAAGATGAGCATATGTGTGGATGAAGGCCATAAAGGTCTGATTGAAACAAGCAAGGAACGTGTGGTTGCTGCTCCTAAAATGGTAACACCTAATCCTATACCTTTTCAGCCTCTCAAGATGGAAAAGGATGCTAGTAGTGAAGGCCAAAGGCAAGGGAAATCTTGTGCTTATTATTTGCATTTTCCACAAGCACTTGATTTCAAAGGAAGGGGTTTTAAGCAATTTTATTGACATTGGTTAAAAAGGGAGTTAGTATTAATTAACCATGCTAAAAGGATTACTTATGGGTTTAATTGGGAACCAAGTTCCATGTGCATTTCAATCTGAACCAATGCTTGAATATGAACATTAAAAGATTCTTGAAGTGGATTGCTAAGAAAGATTGCAAACTCTTTTCTTACAGAACAGCCCAAGGAGATGCAAAAAGGGTGATGACTAACCATGCATAAGAAAAGGGGTTGATGTTAGTTAATCATGTCAAAAGAATCACCATGGGCTGGAGTTGGGAATCAAGGATCATGTGGAGTCCCAATCATGATCTTTTCTTAAAGGAGGCTATGAAAATTTTGTGTAAAGTGATAGAACAAGCTAAGCTAGGGTCTGATATTGAAGGGAGAATAGCGATGTTTATACTTGCTGGTTGTAACAATCAAGCTAAAGATGTCAAGATCGCATTTGGGAGAATGTTGGGGCTTGCAATCGTGGATGGCATCAACCATGATTTAATTCTGACTTTTTTGTTTGGAAATTATTTAAACAGGTACACAACAGATGTAGGGCTTCTCAATGCTCTCAAAACAAATCCAAATGAAGGAAGGTATGCTATGATAAGAAACGGTGTTAAGGTGAAGAAAATAGAAGGAAAAAGGACTGAAGTTGGTAAAGAAAAGGTTGTTTATGATGGTGGAGGACATGATGAAAGTGTTTTGAACAATATTCTGCCTAAGGTAGCTAGTGGAGAAGAAAATGGTGTCAAAGGGGTGCAAGATGTGTTAAAATGCATGGAGATAAAGATCTTTCAAGAAAGGAAGTCAAAGGAGACCTTGGGAACAGATTTCATGTCATTTGTGTGTTCAAACCCAAAGATTAAGTTGTTTTTGAAGCCAAGCCAAGACTATGCTTCTAAGAGGGAGGGATGGAAGGAAACAAGAGGCATAGGACTGCATTGTGCACCAAGGGAATTGAAAGGAGCTGTGGGAGTCTTTGTTACAAATCTTTATGATGATGGCTTAGCAGAATTGAGGACAATTCCTTTTCAAGAGGGAGGGAATGATACGAATTGGAATGGCTCAAGCTCTATAATTGAATATATTGGAATCTTGGTTGTTTGGAATAAAAAAGTTGATACAAATATGATCAATGTGGACCCCAAAGGTGACGAGTTAATGCTTGCCAAGTGGAATGGTGATGTGGCAAGTGGTATTATGACTAAATTCGTTTGCATGGTGACTTGGACAAAATAAAGGCTGCATTTTAAGACTTCATAAAGTCTTAGACGTTTTTTTTTTGAAGTTATTCAAGTCTTAACTCCTTCTAGTCGTTACATTTGATGGAGTTAATTGGGCTCTTTAAGTTGCTAGATGTTACTTTTGTTTGCATTCAAGTTTTAGACGTTTTTGTTGTTGTTTTGAGGAGTTACTTAGAGTTTCATTTACTAGCTTTAATAAGTGGTTGGTTGGTTTTCTTGTAACCACTAGATTTGTAATAAGGCTTCATATAAGCCAACTTTTTTGCATGGAAATGATATAGACGAATTTTTAATCAAGAACACTTTTGTTCACCTTGAATTATTGTTATAGTTCACCAATTGTCATAGTTGAGACGTGTCCTTGACTTGATATGAACTCAATCCAATAGGTCTGGGATTGTTTTCACTGGTATACAATCCAATAGGTCTTGGGTTGTTGCTAATCTATCATTGTTTCCTTTAGTGTTTTGTTCCATTGTTACCCTAATTCTCCCATACAGGAAAATCTAATCTTAAATCTCCTAAAATCTCACCATAATCAGCCCATACACGTATCACTAAATCAATAAATAAGTTTCATCTCGCTGCATGGGGGATTGAGTGAGAGACATGAAGGCGGTGGTCCAAAAAGGAGGTGGTGATCGGAGTAGCAATATATATATATATATATATATATATATATATATATATATATATATATATATATATATATATATATATATATATATATATATATATATATATATATATATATATATATATATATATATATATATATATATATATATATATATATATATATATATAGAGAGAGAGAGAGAGAGAGAGAGAAAGAGGGGGGGGGGGGGGGAGGGTTGGGGCATGGGATGGGTAGTGTGAGATTTTTTTTAATTTCTTTATTATTAGAATAATAAAAGGAGAAAGAAAATAAAAAATAGAAGATAGAAAGGGTATGAAAGTGTTTTTACATGGATCAATGCAATTTTTAAAAACCAATTCCACATCATTTTTTTAATATAGACTAAAAATATGATTTTTGGCAAATACAACATAAAAACCTTTCACAAAGCATGATGAAATTGTGGTATATAACTAAAATAAAGTTACTAATTTCAAGTTTTCAACGATTCTGAAATAGACTTACTATCCAAAATACAAATCACAGTTAATCACGTTGATTGAAAATGTATATTATAGTGAGTCTAGTTATAAAGAATTAGATAATTAAGGAAGATGTCTATGGCCATAACCTGATGTGGAGTACATATAATATATAATGGAAAATGATATTTCCTCCTATTTTATCCTTCTATCCGTTAAATAATGATATACATAATCCATTAATTCTCTCTTTTAAGTTTTTATCTTGATTTTGACCATTGTCTTAATCAAGTGAGTATGAAGATATGTAAGAAGACTTTTTAAGAAGGTATAGAACCTTCCCAATATATAGTAGATGTTCACTAGTCAATTAGAAAAGCCATGCACAAATCATAAATAAATATATGAATCAAATCCCCATAGTACGAGTAACACTTTATAAATAACGTTTTCTATGACCAGTTTAGAAAACGTATTATTTTCACAAATCAAACCACCACACAAATCCTAAACAATCACTTCCTCTCTTTCAACCCGTGATCTCACGTTTCATCCATAACCCATGTAATTAGCTAAACGAGCACATGGAGTCATTGTAATTTATGAAAAAAAAATTCCCATTAGCATTTATAAAAGCGTTTTGCTAATGGATTTTCCTCAAAAAGTAAAAATGTACAATTGTTTACTCAACACGTGCGAATTTCATGAGATGCAACATCGATGTGAATTTATGCTCAAATGTCATAAAAAAAATGCAATAATAGTATTAAAATGAAATAAACATGCACAATATCGCTTGCCGACATTTTATCAAGCTAAAAACCAAAATACTAATAATATTTGGATCAAGGTCTTTTTCATTTGTGCTAGATTGTGTAAAAACAAACACAAGCACTATCGAAACTCAAAAAAGAAATTACAAATAAGAAAAGGAGACTAAAGTTGATGCACAACCATTTTTGTAAATGGCCTACCTTGAGGATATCTGGTCCGAAGCTCTAACATTTCTAGTATCTAGTTAAGGGTGTTCATAAACAAATATCCAAAATTTTGGATTGTGAATTTTGATATCCGATTCTGCATCAGAAATTTTAGATATCAGAAATTTCTATCATGGATTCAGATATCCGAGACTCATCTTTTGTATTATGGAGTTCATTCCATTAATGTTTTGTGTTTACTTGGCAAAGAATTTAACACTACAATTAACTTCATAAGGGTGTAGTGAACCGTCCTAATTTGTCATGTAGGTGCCATATCGGATTTTGTATTTTCTCTGGTTTCCATCTTTCTCAACCCAAAACACAAGTAATTCATCTTTCCTAACCTACTGTACAAGTATTGAAGCCTATAATACGAGCTCTGAGAGCAAGTGTTGCGTGGGTTGGGGATGATTACGAAGCCAGTCAACCTTCATCTTCCTGAACCCACATCCGACAAAACCGTGGAGCCGTTGAGACTGCCAACCCTCCACCACCATTATAATGCAGGACTCCGTGCACCCTAAGAGAATTAATAAACAAAACATAGGAGAAGCATTATGTATTTGCGTCAATTCATCTTCAACTTGGCTTTATAAGTGAATGCCATTTTGTTATCCCAAATTGTAGCTACTAATTATTCATGTTTACTTTGGAAACAAACTAAAATCACATTGAGCAGCATCATGAGTATTAGCGATAGATATAGATATATATGTTTGTATTTGTATTTGTATTTATCTCTTGGTAGTTTTGATATTATATTTGGTAGGTAAATCGATAGATATAGATATATTTGTTTGTAGGGAGTTTTTTTATACACTCCATACTATTCTCCTACTACACTCCATCTTATATTCACTAATCTTTATAAATTATCATTGGCAGTCAAATACACTTTTAGTGGGTAGTAATTTTCTTGGTATTCAATTAAAATCACTAAAATCACTTTTCTTGAAAATATCACCCCACCCAACTCTCTCTCTCTCTCTCTCTCTCTCTCTCTCTCTCTCTCTCTCTCTCTCTCTCATGGGGGTTTTCTTCAAAAACACACACAAACACATACTCCTGAAAAATATCACCCCACCCAACCTTATTCTTGTTTTTTTAGATCACGTATTGCAACAGAACCGAAGGAAGCCGCTGTTCGCCGGAGCCTTTTTTTTTTTGGATCACATATTTCATCATCTTCACACTTCACCATCTCCAGCCTTCTTCTTGTTCACCGGAGAAACCGCTGTTTTCCGAAGCCGAAGAAGGATGTTGTTCGTCGGAGGGTCGCGTGGTCGGACACCGTCGCTTTCCCCACTTGCAGCAGTCGGCGGTTACTACCGCCATCGCCGGAGAGTCACTGGAGCCATCGGCAGCGGAGGAGGAAGAAAAGACGGTTGCTACCGGCGGTCTCCATTGCCGGAAACCGCCATCACTGAAGGCGTCATCGCCGGAGACGCCATGACCGGAGGGAAACTGGTCTCTCTCGCAAGTCGGCTAGTCTTGACACGTGAAAACTAAATACGGAACCCTAACATGGTTTTATATTTTTGAAAAAGAAATTGACGAGATTATAATTTATTAGCCCATATTAATTTTATGAGCCCATTTTTTATTAATTTGTATCCTATACCTATACATAGATTTCCGTACGTGATATTCCCAACATAAATTTATCAGCCCATATATTTTTGAAAAAGTAAACCTACAAACTAGAATATTAGAATGTAGTGTCTTTATCAACACTCTTGTTTGTATTTGTATTTATCTCTAATAATGAGTCTTATTATCCATAAGTCATTCAGTTTGCAGATAGATTGAAGTCAGGCGTTAACTTTGTAAATAAATTAACATCACAATTAACTTAACCGAAAATTACTTTTGCAAACAAACTAACGTTATGGTGGTTTTATCTCTTGATGATGAAAAGAAAGTAGAAAAATCCTTCCATCTAAAAATGCAATATAAAGTCTTATAAGACGATGATTCTTTAAGCGGGGGAGAGAATAAATGAAACGCATAAACCAATGGTTGAAATGAAGGAGGGGAGCAGAAAATCAAATGCAATCCATGAGTGAGAGACCCGAGAAGTCCTGAGGCTGGGAAAAAATTTGAAAAACTGTGATTAAACCAATGTTTTAAAACCTGAGATTTTAGTTGACCCGGTATGATGGCCGGGTCATGGGTCAACCGATCCAACCAGTTCAACCGTTGGGTTAACCCGGTTTTTTCAATTTCTATATATTTTATATTTTTCAGCATAATTATATACTTATAAAACATAAACAATGTAATTCATCTTTTTGATAAAAAAAAAACATATTTTGTCAAGTTTTTATAAGAAATATTTACTAAATTTGATAAACTAATGATTGACTAATTTTAAAACTTCAAGTCTTGAACTTTTTAACCAAGTTTTTAAAACCCAAATTTTAATTTTTTTGTTCAACCACCGGGTCAACCCGGTTCCGGGTCACCGGTCCAACCGGTTTTTTGAGAAAACCGGCCGGTTCAATCCGAGTCGGAATTTAGCAAACCCGGTTATAATTGACCCGCTCTATTCACCAGTTTACGGTCCAACCGGTTCGACCGACGGAATCAACTCGGGTTTTAAAACAATGGATTAAACATTGAAATCGTAAAGTGTAAAAATTCAAATATCCGAAATTTTGGATTATTTCGGAGTGGATATGGCTGATACCGGAAATTTTTTAACACCTTTAAAGTTGTGTTTTTTATTATTTTATCTACTTAATTGACTTTATGCATAAAAAAGTTAGTGATTTAGCTATATATGATTATTTTTTTACTTAATGCTAAATATATTAAGAGTAAACTGCAAATTTGGTCCTTGTGGTTTGTACAAAAGTGTGACTGAGGTCCAAAAAATTTTCAACTTGCACCAGTGGTCCAAAATTGAAAATTTTTTGTGGTTATGGTCCCTGAGACATTAGAAAAGACTAATTTGCCCTTTTAATTTCTTTTTCTATATTTTTTATATTTCTTTAATTTATTTTAATGTTTTATTAAAATAGAAATGGCTCTCTCTCTCTCTCTCTCTCTCTCTCTCTCTCTCTCTCTCTTCCTCACCGTCCATCTCTTTCTCCTCTCTCTCCCTCTCTAAACGTTGTTGTGAGGAATTCTACGATTGATCCCGAAATAATCTATACACATACAAACACAAATCAGTAACGAATGGGTGTATGCGATAGAGAGAGGAGCAAAGTGGTTTCGGAGGATTTAAAGGGGACGGAGAGAGTGATGGATATGGAAGGCACGAGAGCTGAAATTTGAAGAAGCAAAAGATTATTGTGCCCTAGAGATAATGGAGAATGCGAAATTCAAGTGGAATTGAAGTCGAGGAACAGTAGAAACGATCACAGCCTCTTCAGGAATCAAGAAGTCGAGGAATATTACGACTAGATTCTTTGGACGCCGTTAAAAGGAGAAACAGGACGGTGAGGCTGTGGGCGGTAATGGGAGCTGTCGTCACCGGAGACGAGAGTGGCGTCGGGAAGATGTGCTCGCTAGAGAGGGAGGCTCCGCTGAAGATGGAATCTGGAAGGGGCATGGCGAGCTTACCATTAAATGAGTGAAGGAGCGGTGGTGGTGGATCGCTATATCGTCGGGAAGCGGATGGATAGCGTCTGCCGGAAAGGTTCAGGCCACCAAAGAGAAAGATGGTGTCGTCGGAAGATCAGAAAAACCCACCACTCCCGTTCTATGAAAAAACCCATCTGCTAAAATCAATTGAACTATTCCCGTTTCACCTTTCAACTATTCAGAGCTCCAATTGCTTTATTTATCTTCTGATTTCTGTGTTCAATCGAATCCAACCTTATACCAATTTAGTCTGTGTGTGTGCGTGATTTAATGGTGATGAAGTTGTACGGCTTGATAGACAACAGAGACAGATGATTTGCAGGTTTGTGTGTGCGTGTTCATGTGAATTGGTTATCAATTTTTGTGTCTGAGTCTTCAATCTTTACCAGTAATTTCTTGCCTTTGTGTGTGTGTTTCGATTTTGGAGCTTCTACCATGGATTTGCAGGTGTGTGTTCATCTATGGGTGCGTGTTTGAGATTTTCTCTTTGGAATCAGTCGGAATCATCGAAACCATGGGACCGGTGAAGTCAATTCCGAGATTTGATTTATGGGTTTTTTCCCCGATGATATCTTGTCTTTCACCGGACTATAAATCGGAAGTTCTTGGTGGTCGGAAATTCTTGGTGGGATACAGGCTAGAGAGAGACTAAGAGATGGTTTTTTTTAATTAAAAAAATGTTAAACATGTATTAAAAATAGAAAAAACAAATTAAAAGGGCAAATTAGTCTTTTCAAATGTCTCAAGGACCATAACCACAAAAAGTTTTCAATTTTGGACCACTAGTGCAAGTTGAAAACTTTTTGGACCTCAGTCACACTTTTGTGCAAACCACAGGGACCAAATTTGTAGTTTACTCATATATTAATAGATTAAGTTAGGAAATAAAAGTCTTTAATATTAAATCATACTTTTATATTTAGTTTTCCTTAATTGCATTTATTTTTTCTAATAAAAATCATATTTATATCGAAATTACGAGTGATGAGGATATTACATGGTTATATATTGTGTTATTCACCATTATATGTATAAAGAACATAAAAATTTTATGTGCTCCTTATTTTTGATCCATTATATATGTAAATAATTATATATTCAGATTCAGACAATTTATTTAGTATAAAAATGAAACGGTATATATATATATATATATATATATATATATATATATATATATATATATATATATATATATATATATATATATATATATATATATATATATATATGAACAACACTGTATTTATATCACTATCATTATCCATTCAGTTTTCTTTGGCTTTCCAGAGAGATAAATTGTTTTTTTTTTGCCCCAAAATTGTCCTTCTTGAAAAGCTGATGGGGTAAGCCGGTTACCATTCTTTTATATTAAAATAAAATGCCATGTGTTTACGATCATCTCCTTGCTTTCGGATCTGGTCAAATCTAGGTTGTACATATCGATTTTATCGCTTCATATACCAACGACAAATTCTACATTACCAACGGGAGAATGACAACCAGCCTCTATTGACCAGATGGATGGGTCACCATTCCCAAAGGGGTCGTCCCCATCCCGAAACTCGCCACCGAAGAAGCTCAATGGGCCAGCGGCGTTGCTGACCATCTCCTTATACATTATAGTAAGATTGGTGCTTATTTGTTGAAGACAAGCAGCGCCACAATCTGAACTATTGTAGTCGAGGTCAACGATTGCTCCTGCGGATACATGGTTGACGTTGCGGAACGAAGCAAAGGCAGGGTTTCTCTTGCCGTCCTTTTCGAAAAATGTTAGAAGACTCATTCCGCTGGGAGCGCCCCAGTTCCAGTAAGGTAAATCGAAAGTCGGATCATCAATTAACTTCTCGAGGATTCTCTCGTAAAAATAGAAGTACCAACGATGGAAAGGAAAAAAGAGTCATGAGTTGTGAACTTGTAGATTCTTGTCAGGAAACCCACGAGAAAACTAGTCATTTACCAGTTTCATTAATTTCTTAATTCTCCTTTCCCTCACCTCTTGTCGTTTCTTTCTCGATCAATTTCTCTATTCTGAAAACGTACACCATGCCCACTCGAAATTAACAAATCCAGTTTCTCTCTCTCTCTCTCTCTCTCTCTCTCTCTCTCTCTCTTACTCGAAGAAACATACATATAAAACAACCGCAATCATCGCTGCCGATCTCGTCTTCTTTCATAACTGTTGGTGACCACACCTCCGGCAATCATCGTTGCCGTTCTCCCATTCGTCTTTTTTCTTTCTATCGAGTGCACAAGTATTCCCAAAGATATATCCCTCTACTTTGACTAGGTCAGACGGAAATAAATAAATAAACCAACAAGATAGCCACATGCGTAAAATTAAGCCGGGTCATCCTTTATTTACCGGAGAAACAGGTATAAATTAGTTCATTCCCTTTTTTAACAAGTCATTTCAAGTTTAAACACCTAGACCAGAAAAAAAAACATTAATGACCGTTTAGATGCATTCTCAAAACCTTATATGGCTACTGTAACGTTATCCTAAAAGAAAAAAAAAAAAAAAAAAAAAAAACCTAGGTATCCTTAGCTAGGTTTAAGAGGCAAAAGAAATTAGTGACCTACGTTGGAAGAATCAGATACCTTATTACCCCATAAAACATTCTCTTTATTTGGACGTTATACGACATAAGAGGAACAAGAATAGGATCTAGTTGATGGTTATTAATCATGATAAGAGGCGGACAAAAGGATCATTCCTAAAAACTTTTCCGGACAATGGCGTCATCAAGACCATATCTCTAAACGGGCATCGGGTCGAAGTGTCTAACACTTTGGAAGGATCCATAATTGGGCTTTATTGGGCCTCTTGTTGGACCTGATCAAATCAGATTTTTAATATCTTTGTACTTCTCTTCATTCTTTTTTATTTTTTTCTCTAAAGACTTGTAAAAACTAAAAGCTTACATAATGGAAAATACGTTAGAAAGCAAAAACATTATTTGTTTGGATATTGAAAATCATGGACTTCAACCTTTTGATGCTTGAAAGTACCTTAAATTCATGACACCTACTCCATCATAAACCCAAAACAGAAACTCATCTTTATTTATTATCAGCAAAACACACACCTTATCTATTTTTATTCTTTAACCAACTAATAAAACACAAACCAGTCACAATAGATTCACACAATTGCTCAAGCTTTCCAAGATGACAATGGAGGAGTCTCGGAATCCTTATAAGTTGCAATACCAGCACCATATCTGTCCCCCTTTACCGAATCAGCTGAAGCAATGGCTTCAAGTTCCGCCATGTCTTCTGGTGTTAACTTCACAGATAAAGCTCCTATGTTCTGTTCAAGATTCTCTATCTTCGTGGTTCCTGGAATGGGGACAACATCATCACCCTGGTGGTGGACCCACGCCAATGATAGCTGCGATGGTGTGCACCCCTTTTTAGCCGCCATCGCATTCACCCTCTCGAACAGGATCGTGTTATGCTCAAGGTTTTCAGCTTGAAACCTTGGAAGATACTAAAACCGAAAAGAAAAATTGGAATGGAGTGGAGAAGAATAATGGAGAAGATAACGAAAATGGTGACAAATTAACAGACCTTACGGAAATCACCAGCTTCCAACTTCTCGAGCATTTTTGGACCAGATGAGAAGAAACCTCGTCCTAGAGGACTGTATGCAACAATCCCGATTCCAAGTTCTCTGATAATGTATGATTTAGAGAAGTAAGAACAACTTCGGATTTTGGATTGGTTGTTGTTGAAATTAGGAGAAGAAAGAAAACGGAAGGTAACCTGCAAGTAGGGATGATTTCTTCTTCAACGTCTCTTGTCCATAAGGACCATTCGAGTTGTATGGCTGTTAATGGGTGCACAGCGTGGGCTCTTCTGATTGTTGATGCTGATGCCTCTGATAATCCAACGTATTTGATCTTTCCTTCTTCCACTAGCTCCTTTAATGCTCCCATCTAACAAGTTACAAAAAAGGATCTGAGATTCTGAGGGGATGAATATGAATTCGAGTCATGAACATAAGAACCCTAGTTTTCTGCGATTTGATGCCTCTCATGAATTGGAAGCTCAGACATTGGAAATGAAGATCAAAAAGTGGAAAAAGTGAAATTAACTGTGATTTCGATAGGCAAACGAGTGTCAATCCTGTGCTGATAATACAGATCGATACAATCGACGCCAAGTCGCTCCAAGCTAGCTTCACAAGCAGCTCTTACATACGCCGGATCTCCGCAGTACTCTCTAGCTCCGTTCACTTCTCTGATCCCAAATTTGGTAGCTAACTCCACTTTCTCCCTCATTCCTCCCTTCAAAGACTGCAGTTACATAATTGTTAATCAAACCCTAAATTCACTGGAGTGGTAGCACAATTGATCAAAGTAAGATCTAATTTCGTTTATCAAGCTCGTGCTAGTAGAAGAATGGCACCTTGCCGAGAAGGATCTCGTTGGTTTTAGGGCCGTAGATGTCGGAGGTGTCGAGGAAGGTAATTCCGGAGTTGATGGCGTGGTGGATGAGCTTGATCATGTCAGGTTCAGGTTTGGGGGCTCCATAGAAAGCGGACATGCCCATACAACCCAAACCCTGAGCTGATACCTCTAAACCCTGTGAACCCAGTTTGACTCTTCGAACTCCTGCCATTTTTGAGATTTGTTCTTCTTCTATGGAGCGATGAAAGGAACTCCTGACAGATTACTTCATATAGGGAGTGAGAAGTGGGGGGTTGGTAAGATCTTCCATGTCGAGAAGTTTCAGGCGAGATGACGATAGGTAAACGCAATTGCCTACGTAATTAACATCTATTAAAGAATAATTTATATAGATAGTCATAGACATGGTTGTTAAGATCCCGATATTGATCTTAATATCTTACGATTTTAAGATACTTCGACCGAAAAACGATCCCGATCACAGTAGGATCTATCTGAAGCAAGATCTATACTAGGATCTTAGGATCTTAAGTAGATCTTAAGATCTTAATACGATCCGATCCCACCTCTAGTTGTGGATGGTCATTGATGAACTTGTTTATTTTTCTACCAAAGATGTTTTCATTCTAATTTTTATGTTTTCTAACTAAAAGAACCATAATCAATGCTTAAGAAGTTAACTTAGATTCTACCATCAATGTTGTAGTAGAAATTAAGTTATAACAGGTGTTGCATAAAGTATGGCATTGAGAGTAAATTTAAAGATTATTTCAATGGTAGGATCTTAAGATCTCGATCCCGATCTTACGATCACGATCTTGCAAAGCTTAAAACGATCTTCGGTAAGATCCCGATCTTAACAGCCTTGGTCATAGAGATTAAAAGCTTATTTTGAAAAAAAAAATTATCTTTAAAATCCTCGCCTATTTGAAATGGAATTTAGTTATTTTATCTAAAAACTTGATTTATCTATTCTGGTAAGGGTTATTGTCACATTGGCCCTATAAAATTTCACCAAAAATTTTAAAAGGTCCCTAAAGATATTTTCGGGCCTCCTAGGTCATTAAACTCGAAAATGACTTGTGTTTTATACCAATGAACATCTTTTTAACAGGTTGTCCGGTTACTTATTAAAAGGGATAGAATAATAATGCCACGTGGTGGCTTACGTGGAATGGTCCATCTTCTTCTCTTATTTTTTTATATTTTTTATACTTAGTTATCTTTCTTCTTGTTAAAGTGAAGACACCACTAATGGCTTTATCGTCAGTTTGCAATGAAGCTCCATCGTTTTCATTCAGTCCATTTTCCATAAATCCTCCAAAACCCAGTATTTTCTCGATTTGAGAACACTCACAAAGTTTTCTTTTCCTTATTCCGTCAAATAGAGAAAACCCATGAAAATCTCGAGTTCCACATAATCTAATCATCTTCGAGTCTCTGACTCCTAAAATTAACATCGATTTCACATGACCTAAATCTCAAAATAAGGTATTCCGATAAAACGATACATAGCCTACTGAGATCAGCGTCAATCTCAACCTAAAGCGCAAAAAACACGAAGAAAGCAGAATTAAGAATGGTACCATATGAGGGAACTTTTCTTGATCAACGACCCTGGTGTTCTCAAGCTTGATATTGATCGACCAAATGAAGGGTTCCTCTTATAGCCATAAACCGAATGAAGGGTTCCTTTTGACCTAAATCTATCTGCGTAGGTTGAGGCATGGACGGGCAATTGTCCACCGCTACAGTCATGGCCGACGGGAAAAGGGAAGGTGCAATTGACGACAACGACTCACTCTTCTTGAAACCCTTTTCCTAATTTATGTAATTAGGGCAAAACTATGGTATCAATTATCCGACTCACTCTTTCTTGCTGATTTTTCTGCACTTTTCTCCTCTAACAATTTACCGTAACCCAAGAGATTGATCGGGAGTGATAGTGTCCTTGATCACCGACCAAGAAAACGCAATCAACAACCAATTCTTCACAACTCCGGCCACGTTCATGGTCAACAGAGAGATAAATGTAAGCGGAATTGAAAAGCCATAAACTAAGAGAGTAAAGCAAACCGATTGGAACGACGGATGTGAGATAGATATCGCGAGTCATCTGGACTGGTTCAACGACTTTGAGAAGGCGCAGCTTATGAGATCTCGAACGGAGGAAGGGTAGAATTGGAAGAGGATGATGAGCGAACAACAAATTATAAAAAATAAACACTTAGATTTGTCAAAGTTTTATGCTTATTTATTAATTTTGTAAGGATATAGCTAATATTTAAATTTTAAAAAATAAATTTTGTTACATTTAATACTCTCCGCTTAGGCGCCGACTAATCCTCGCCTAGACCGACTAGTCCTAGGCCCACGTCGACCGCCCGCCTACCTCCTAGTGACTTCTACAACCTTGAGTTTTTGTATTACATATTTTTATTTAAAATAAAAGCTAAAAGTTCCTGCTATCGAATGAAACTTGTTTTCTTAGAGTTTTTTTTTCTTAAGAACTAAAAGCTCCTAAAACTTTCAAAGGCTGCGTGCTGAACACACCCTAAGTCAATGAGTCATATATATATATATATATATATATATATATATATATATATATATATATATATATATATATATATATATATATATATATATATATATATATATATACATATATATATACATATATATATATATATATATATATATATATATATATATATATATATATATATATCTATATATATATATATATATATACATATATATATATATATATATATATATACCTATGTATATATATATATATATATATATACCTATGTATATATATATATATATATATATATATATATATATATATATATATATATATATATATATATATATATATATATATATATATATATATATATATATATATATATCTATGTATGTATATATATATATATATATATATATATATATATATATATATATATATATATATATATATATATTAAATGAAATTATTAAATGTTGTGTTAATGTAGGATTCAATGTGGACCATTGGATCAATAAAATACGTGGTTGTTAAAATTTATGTTTTTTTAATTAAAAACGTAACAATACGCGTGTTTTTAAATGCAAAACCCCGGTTAAGGGTAAAAGAGTAAAAACCCCCAATTCCCTTCAACAACTAAATATACGATACGCATGCTACAATCACGCACACGATATCATCGGTTTTCAAATTTTACAGAATCAAACATCAGAGCATAGTTTACAGTTGTGATTCAACGAGCAGGAAATCAACTATTCCAGACCTGCATTCTTGCAACAAAACCAAAATAGTGCAGAAAACCATTATCTGAGAATGGTCAAAACCAAAATAGTGCAGAAAACCATAACGTACAGAAAATCCATTAAGAAAGTAGAATGCCATTCTTCAAGAATGAATTTTACATGTAGCAAAACTCCTAACCCAGAAAACCATTCTTCAAGAATGAATTTTACACGTTTATTCTCCGAGAATGCAAACACTAAGATATAGGAACTAAAACACAGAAGCGGGAAAAAAGAGAAAAGGGAATACGGGAAAGAAATGCCTCATATTATTTGAGAATGCCTCATTCTCAAAAAATTGTTATACACATGCCTCATTCTCTGAGAATGCCTTGCCTTTGAAAACTGTGATTCGCATGCCCTGTAAACTGATATACGCATGTCCATTCTCTGAGAATGCCTTTGAGCGGAGATCAATTTTTTTACGAAAGGTTGACGACGGGGAAGAAAAAGGTGCAGATAATGTCCATTCTCGATATTCTTACTGGCGAAGGCTGTAGTTGATTTTTTAGGGGATACCACGGTGACCGCCGATCTCTGCCGCCTCCGCCTCCATCACCGACCACCACCGATCTCTGCTGCTTCCGCCTCCATCACCGACCACCGCCGATCTCCGCTGCCTCCGCCTCCATCAGTTGCGATTTCAATGTTTGATTTCGGAGATGTGATTTTGAGTTAGGGCACGCTCGAAGATTTGTTACCGTATTTTTAGGGATTGATTGAATTCCCAAATTGCCCTATCAAATGATTGGTCTAGAATTAATCCTCCATTCACACAATATTTAGAAAATGTATTTGAACATATATATATATATATATATATATATATATATATATATATATATATATATATATGTATATATATATATATGTATATATATATATATATGTATATATATATATATATATATATATATATATATATATATATATATATATATATATATATATATATATATATATATATATATATATATATATATATATATAACTTGTCAAAAAGCCCCTATATTTTGACTCTATTTAGGAAATAGTCCTCACTGCTTTTTATTTTGTGATTTAACCCTCTAAACCTGCAAAAGTTTGTGAAAAACATGTAATATTTAATTATTGTGGATACGATGTTTATAGTTATATATCTCAAAATCTATGCGAAATGAGGAAACGACATCAGTATGAATATTGTATTATTTGAAATAATAAAAACATAGGAAAATTTTTTATGTTAATTGGAATTATAATGAATGAGATATGAATGTTTGAAAATGACTAAAAGGTGACATAAATGAATTTGTGCTCATGTTTGAAAAAAAAAATCATGTTAATAGGAGGTATATTGACAAATTACAATGAAACCCTAGCTAAACATATATACTATGAAAAGCTACGTATCAAGAGTATCCATACATTTCAGGGATAACTCTAACTATAAACTAGATAAGTATGTTAACAACAATAATCACGAAATGTACAAAAAGAAACATCTTCACGTTATCATTGAATATCAGGCGCTGAGTACCACTTAGCAGCGTGTGAACCTTTGACACTCATCAGATTAAAAAGCGTATCTGCCTAACATACTAAATGGCTTTAGAGGCTTAAAACAAATGGAAACTGATGCATGCATGGACGATTTGAGCTCTTCAAGTGATGATTTGTTGCTGACTTGGAAGATGGGTGATGTGGCTGGTGACATGGCCAAATTTTTGTGTATGGTGACTTGTCAGCTGAATTGTTGATGCATGGAGCCGTTATGAAGCATTTATTTTCATTGAATAAGTCATTTTATGACATTAGTGTAACTGTTCTCTTTATTGCAACTTTATTTCTCTTTATTGCTGTTATTATGAGGTCTTTTGGTTTTTGAAACCACCTTTTAGTGGTTAAGGCCTTATAATACGTTTTTCTTTGTAATGATAATGATATTATTGAAGTTTAATCCAAGAACACTTTGTTTATTTATTGTTGAGCATAATTCAAACATTGTCAATTTTAGGACGTGATTCTATTCTTGATACGAACTCAAATCAATAGTTCTTGGTTTGTTTTCACCGATTATTAGGTTATATGTCTAGCCTGATCTTCACACTGTCCTTTGTTACTTGTTTGTTTGTTTATTCTCTTGCAAAAACACCAAAAGCAGTTCCATTTCTGCCCAATCGTTACTAAATCAGTAAACACTCAAAACAAAACTCTGCATACTTGTATCATTTGCGGTATCAGAGCAAAGTTAAGATGGATTGGGAAGACCCTGATATATATATATATATATATATATATATATATATATATATATATATATATATATATATATATATATATATATATATATATATATATATATATATATATATATATATATATATATATATATATATATATATATATATATATATATATATATATATATATATATATATATTGAGAAACTTACCAGAAAGTGCAAATCGAAGGCAGCCCAAACGTGAACTGAAAGGTGTGGAGGAATTCAAAGTGACGGAATTGCCTGAATTTGGTGGTGGAATTGATCCTGAAAGATATTTGGATTAGGAAAGGAAGATTGAACGTGTGTTTGAGTTCAAAGACGTGGAAGATGAAAAGTGGTGTAAGTATGCAATTCTAAAATTAAATGGAGGAGTTTCACTTTGGTTTGAAGGGCTGAAAGCCAAGAGAACCCGTGAAGGAAAAGACAAAATCACTTATTGGGAGTCTTTGAAATGAAAACTCCGGAAGATGTATGTGCCAACAAACTATAGGATCACCACCTATAGGAGGATTGATGATTTGAAGCAAAGGAAGATGAGTGTGGGGGAGTACATCGATGAATTCGAGAAGTTGTCATTGATGGGTGATATTAAGGAGATAGAAGAGAAAAAGATGGCATGTTTTGTACGTGGTTTGAATTACGATGTTTCAAACATGGTAGAGCTCTACCCCTATGCTGATTTTGAGACACTTTGTAGTCCTTTTTATGAAATTGGAAGCCCCATAAAGACAAAGTATGGAGGAGGGTCAAGCTCTAACTTGGAATCCGCCAAGACCAAATCTTGGTCCAAACTTGAATCTAGCATGAAGTCAGCCACAACATTTGGTCCCATTAGTGCTAGTAGTTCCACGGTAGCCCCAAAGTTGAATAGTGCAAATAAGGAGACTAGTTTGTCCAAGGTTCGTTGTTTGAAATGTCAAGGGTTTAGGCATTATCAAAATGCTTGTCAAAATAGGAGGGTGGTGACATTAAGGGAGGCTGTTGAGATCCGTGATGAATTGTTGGAAGAAGAAGAAAGGTTGGGTGGTATCTTCAATGATGCACATGAATATGAAGAAGAGGATGAGGAAAAGTATGAGGCGCCGGTGTATGATACAACCTTAGTACTTAGAACTTTACAAACTTAGGTTGTATAAGCTGATGTTGATCAACGTGACCAATTGTTCCACACCAAATATTTGGTTAATGACAAGTGGTGTAGTTGGATTATTGATGGTGGAAGTTGTACCAATGTTGCTTCTAGTGAGATGGTTGCAAAGTTGGGCTTAATCACTATAGCCCATCCTAAGCCATATGCACTCCATTGGTTAGATGATGGTAATAAGGTGAAGGTATCAAAGAAAGTGAAGGTGGGATTGACCATGGGATCATATGAATATGAAATTCTTTGTGATGTTATTCATATGGATTCTTGTCATATTCTTTTGGGACGTCCTTGGCAGTTTGATAAGGATGTGGTACATAAAGGAAGGAATAATGAGTATGAGTTGAGGCACAATGGAAAGAAGATTGTGTTGAAGCATGTGTCCTTAACAGCCGTGAAGTCTATGGGTAATAAACAAAGCAAAAGGCCAAATCTCACTATGTTAGCCAGTGAAAGGGAGGTGGAGCAGGCTCTAGACCATGGAAATATGGTGTATATACTCGTGGCTAAGGAGGATTGAAAGGAGGGACATATTGTGAAAGAAGACGACCCAATTGCCGATTTTCTTGTGGAGTACAAGGATGTGTTTCCTACTGATTTGCCACCAGGTTTGCCTCCAATCCGTGGTATTGAACATCAAATTAACCTTATTCCAGGTGTTTCTTTACCTAATAATCCTGCTTATCATTGCAATCTGGAGGAGACAAAGGAGTTGCAAAAACAAATTGATGAATACATGAGCAAGGGTTATGTCCGTGAGAGCTTAAGTCGTTGTGCTGTTCCTGTTTTACTTGTGCCAAAGAAGGATGTATCATGGGGAATGTGTGTTGATAGTAGGGTAATGAACAACATCACCATCGAGTATCGTTTTCCTATTCCAAGGCTTGATGACATGTTGGATTAACTCCATGGATCTGTTGTGTTCTAAAAAATTGATCTAAGGAGTGATTATCACAAGATTCGTATGCATGAGGGTGATGAATGGAAGACAACCTTTAAAACCAAGCATGGGTTGTATGAATTGATAGTGATGCCATTTGGCCTTACTAATGCATCAACTACTTTCATGAGACTAATGAATGAAGTGCTTAAATCTTTTTTGGGCAGGTTTGTTGTTGTCTACCTTGATGACATTTTGGTGTATAGCAAAAGTAGGGTGGAGCATTTGGTACACTTGAAATAGGTGTTTGAAACTCTTACAGCTCAAAAGCTCTATGGAAAACAGAAGAAGTGTTCATTCTTGGTGGAGGAAGTAAAATTCTTGGAATATGTGGTTTCCAAGGATGGTGTATCCGTGGATCAGTCCAAGATTGAAGCAATCAAGTCCTGGCCTAGTCCTAAAAACATAAGTGAAGTGCGTTTGTTTCATGGCTTGGCTTCATTCAATAGGAATTTTATTTGTGATTTCAGCACTCTTACTAGTCCCATTACTAGTTGTTTGTAGAAAGGTGCTTTTATGTGGGGAGAAGATGCTCAAAAGGCATTTGAAAAAAATCAAGGAGTGTTTGTGTGTTGCTCTTATCTTGGCCTTACCAGATTTCTCTCAACCTTTCGAGGTTGAATGTGATGCAAGTGGTGTAGGTATTGGTGATATTTTGATTCAAGCCAAACGTCCTATAGCTTATTTTTCTGAAAAATTGGGAGGTGCTCGTTTGAATTATTATACTTACGATAAGGAGATTTATGCTATTGTTCATGCATTGGATCATTGTAGTCATTATTTGTGTGCAAATCATTTCATTTTGCATTCAGATCATGAATCCTTGAAATACATTAATGGGCAACAGAAGTTGAGCACAAGACATGCCAAATGGGTGGAGTTTTTACAATCCTTTCACTTTTCAGCAAAGTATATGGATGGTAAAAGCAATATGGTGGCTGATGCACTTTCAAGGCATTACACTTTGCTTGCTACTTTGGATGTTCGTTTGTTGGGATTTGAGATCTTGAAAGACTACTATGAAACTGATGTTGATTTTGGGGATGTGTTTAGAAAATTTGTAGGTGGTCCGCATGGTGAATTTATGGTGCAAGATGGCTTGCTATTTAAAGGCAATAACCTTTGTATTCCAAAGCATGCAATCAAGTGAGTTACTAGTTCGTAAGGCTCATGGTGGAGGGTTGGCTGGCTATTTTGGTGTGGCTAAGATGTTGGAGGATTTAAAAGAACATTTATTTTGCCCTAAAATGTTGCAAGATGTAACCAACATTGTGGGCAAGTGTGTGAAATGTCATATGGCAAAAAGTTCTTTCAAGCCTGGTTTGTATACTCCTTTACCTGTTCCTGTTCGTCCATGGGAAGATGTGTCCATGGATTTCATAGTTGCTTTGCCTCGTACCCAAAGGGGTAAGGATGCTATCATGGTGGTGGTGGACAGGTTCTCAAAGATGGCTCATCTTGTTGCATGCCACAAGACGGATGATGCTAGCAATGTGGCTGATTTGTACTACAAAGAAGTTGTTCATTTGCATGGCATACCAAATGTCACACCCTCAAACCGTATTGGTGGAATAGTTTAAGGGTGGATGACTTCATGAACAATATCATAACAAAGTTGCACAATAGTGAAAACCAAGCAAACAACCATCATTACATAATTGCAAATGTTACATAGTTTAACTGTATCATGTTTCAAATACAATTATAATGATATCAAAATAGGCAAAAAATGACGTCGTAACGTCCTTTCTTGTAGCGCTTGATTTACCAAATCAGTTTCCTGAGAATACAAGTAATTGAAAAAGTGTCAACAATTAAGTTGGTGGGTTCATAAGATTTTTGTATAAGAAACGTCCTTTGTTTGTAAACGATAGTGTTGAAAACCAAGAAAATCCAATATTTTCTTATAAAATGTTCCAAGTCTTTAAATCCCAAAGACTAAAATGTAATATGTAAACTGTAGTGTACTTTCTTTGAAATGTATGTTTCCACGTAAACAATTTATAAAAATATTAAGTTGATTATTTTCCCATGTGAGATACCATATAACCATACTGTGACTAGTTGGCCTGCTGCGACGTTCTTCAGGCGTCGGAACTGTTAGACATTTGGACACCTCAGACCTGCCGGTCAAGCTGTAGCTAGCAGCTCAGGTGCGGGGTTGTCAATCCCGTATAGATCTATACTCAAATATCGCGCTCTCTTACCGAAACTCTGGTTATATAAATGTTCAGGACTTATAGTAGGTACTTATAAAAGTACTTTGAAGATTCATCTCACAAAAATGTATGTATTCCAATCAACTTGTTTACGTACGATTTGTATATAAAAACTCTTGTAAACATCCATTATCATTTTTCTCATGATAATATAGTATAGTATAATAATTATATATTTTTATATAATTATTTTTATCATGTTTGAATGTCATAGTAACCTTTTGTTCATAAACTATTCCAATAATAGTCTATTTTTAGTAGTTGCGTCGTAATAACCTTATTTTTGTGAATAATAGCGAAATAACTTGTTCAAAGATTATAAATATTATCTTTTGAGATATTTCACACAAAAATAATATAATAACTTGATTATAACCATTTTTGCTAGAAAATAGTGTCTTTATTTATAAAAACGTAGTTTTTACTAGTTTTCGTTTTTATAACGTTTTTATTCAAGATCTAGCATCTTTGTACACTTTATTTGTAGTTTAGTAACTTTTACACAACTTAGTATGTCAAAGTGTTCATAATACATGGATCTACTCATATTTCATGCCAAAATCATATTTATACATTTTTGTTCAATATCTATCATTTTTACACACTTTAATTATAGTCTAGTAACTTTTATACAAGCATATCATGTATTATAGTGAATATCTTACAAGGATCTATCTATATATATCATATCAAAGGTATTTTTATCCAAATACTAACTTTATAAACTTGTGAAATCAACATATATATCATTTAAACATATATAAACTTGAATAAACAACATATATAGTTAAAAAACTTGTATTCTCCCCCAAAAAGGTTTGAAAAGATGAAAATGTGGGGTATGAACTCACCTTGAGTGTGGATCTTAGGATTTCTTGGAAGAAGGTTGAAGATTGTGGTTCTAAGACCCGAAGGACCCTTGGACAAAGCTATTATCCAATGGATTTCCGTGAGTATGTGTGTATAAAAGAGTATATGAAGATATTTAGAACTTAAATCACTAGATGATCATAACTTACCAAGAGAGCTTGAAAGATGTTTGAAGATGATGAAGTTTGGAACTCAAAGACCCTTAGACAAATCTAATATCCAATGGATTTGGATGGATGTTAGTGTGTGTAAATGAGATAAAAGTGGTGTAGTATGGTTTAAAATCACTAGAGGAAGCTAACTTACCAAAAAGATTTGAAAAACGCTTGAAAACGAAGGACGGTGGTGGTGGAAAGTGGTGGCCGGCGGTGGTTTGTGGTGGTGGAGGGTGGTGGAGTGGTGGTGTGGGCCGAGAATCTAGAGAGAAAAGAAGAGAGATGGAGAAATTTTTGTGTGCAAATGAGGAAGTATCACCTTTTATGAGATTTGGAAGATTTGTTATGTAATTGTTTATTAAGAAAATCATTTCATATCTAGATTGTGAATAGTGAGCTAAAATCATGAAGTGATGTTGGGTGTCCTTTGGCTGTCGATGAGGGGTAGGATGGGGGGTGGGGTAGGTTAGTTTTTATAAAATAGCAACATACTTTATAAAAATGAGTGATTTTTATAAAATAGTAAGTCGTTTTAGTGAAATTTTGTGCATTTTTGACGAAACGAAGTTCTAAATAATTATTTTGTATAAACATTTATTTTGATTGAATTATAACTCGTTGGGTGCCGGAATACGCGTTTAAGCGCGGTATTCTTCCGTTTTCGCGATTTTCGGCATTTTACCGGAAAATGCATTTAGCTTTGAAATCAAATACTAGCTGTTATTACGTTACTTATCATATGAATCGTTATTTCATATTTGATGTTTAAGGCACCTCATTTTGTATTTTGGTTCCAAACCCTGTGTACATTTATCCGTACACAGCGGTTTAATCGTTATAACTTTCACATACGAACTTCGTTTTCGATGTTCTATATATCGAAACTTTCGTATTTACAAGTAGATTGTTTTATGAATATTATTATTCTCAAAATAATAATTGTACGATTATCGAATTTCTACGCTACAGTAGTCTGCTGTCCGTATTTTCGATTTTTAACCGATAATTGTTTTGATTTAGCATACGTAATACTATAATATTAATAATTCAACGTAAAAGTTATGGAAAACAACTTTTCAACATATAAATTAACGTACGCGTCGTTTGATTACAGTTGACTTTTGTTGACCAAAATTTACAATTGTCACATCATCTACCCGTTAGAGAGAATTTCGTCCCGAAATTTAACTCTTGAGTGGATTCTCAAGGGTTTGGGAAGAGATGTGGATACTTTTGCTTCATCTGGTCTTCGCGTGTTGGAAATCAAGGTTCATGTAGTTAGTTTCAAAAACTAGAGTTTGCAACGGAAGCATAAAATCATGAACACAAATTCCATTTTCAAGAGGATCATGCTACATGCATGTAGAGATAACATGAAGAACAAACATAGTTTAAGTTCAAGATTATAACCTTTGTTCTTGGGTTTGGTTTGGATGATTTTTGATAGCTAGGAATCAAATTAGAATCCCTCTATAGTTGATCCACCACAAGCTTGAACACCCTTGAATGCTAGTTCCACAACTTGCAAGTTAGAACTCCTTTTCTTATGAAACCAAAAACCAATTTTGCTAAGCACTTAAGGAGAGTTTCTTTGGCTGATTTTAAGCATAAAAGAATGGTAAAAACCCCTCAAGATGGCCGGCCATATATCAACCAAAAAGAGAAAGAAACAATGGTCATGTGCTTAAAGAAAGAGCACTCATATCATCCATGGTCACACCTAGAAGACATGAAGAATATTGCTTTACTTTTAAGTCATCCAACCATGCCTTGTCCCCTCTATAATGGCTGAATTTGTGCAAGCCAAAAAGAAATTATATTTGGGTTTTTATTATTTATAAATCTTATACAATAAAAGCTTATAAATAATACATCTTCATTTTCTTTAATGGGATAACATTTAACCCATGAGTTTGTATAAATAAACCATTAGAACATGTAATCTTAAATGTATAAATATATACATACTTACATATATATATATATATATATATATATATATATATATATATATATATATATATATATATATATATATGTATATATGTATTATTACAATATCTGTTTTATTTAATTTACCAATTAAATTAAATAAAAGGCTTACTTATAAATCAATCAAATCGTTTAACAATTTAAACAATTTAATTGATACACTTAATTAATTCATCACATATGAATTATTAATCAACCTTTAATTTTGTAGTTATTATTATTTACCTCAAATAATAATAACCTACAAGATTAAATTGCAAGTTTAGTATCATTTGATGTTAAATCAAATTTAACGTTCTAAATGATCAATTGGTGTCAAACTTGTTGTTGGTGTGACCCTATAGGATCATGTATTATTAGTAATATCATTTTACGATCATCCTTGGGCATATAGAACTAACAATCTCCCACTTGCACAAGGTTGCATCATAGAATGATATCGACAGTGGTAAACGTCTAGCAACATTTCACTGCCCCCAATAACACATGACATTGTGCCATTCAACAACATTCAATTCTTCAGAAAACACGAGGCTCTAATTGATGTATAAGGTTATCTATCAATTATCCCTTTGTCACAGACATCATGTTGAACATGAGACATGGATCTTAATCATTCTCATTTTATGTTCAACTTTCAAACAGGCGCCTTAGATGTCAAACTCTCAACACATAAGAGGAACAAATCCCGTCTTGACTACATACGCCCCTCATATAGTTAGTACTATGCATGAGTATGGCCTTTATGGTTGTCTGTTTTTCAAGAAAAACGGTGAACCATATCAAAACACAGCACTCTCTACACTTGAGTCCCAAATATGTATCTCAGGTCTAAGGATACAATGATAATACCTTTATTCAATAATCACTTGTGATGATGATCCATGGAGTGATCTTGAAACGGGTCAAGTCCAATACTTGTTCACTGACAAGTACCTATGAATTTGGTTGCAACCTTTTGCTACTTTTACCCATAAAAGTCAACCAATCCAATTCATATTAGTCTTACTTCATAATTGCTCCCACAACTATGATCGACTATGGACGTTTAGAATAACTAAATTATTCAAGGATTAAACGTGCTAATAAAACACAATAATTATGAATGAAACATCACGTCACAAATATTACATAATTCTTGTCGTTTACATAAGTTCATATTCATAAAACATTAAACACAAATCAAATCCATTCATTAGAAAAACGGAGTCCTATACCCTTAGCATGACTTTCATGCTTAGTTTGGGGTAAAGGTTTCGTGAATGGGTCTGCCAAATTTTGATCTGTATGAACCTTGTGAATACTGATTTCACCATTCTTAACTTCATGTCTAATGTAGTTATACCTTCGGTGAATGTGTTTGGTTTTTTGATGCAATCTAGGTTCCTTTGCTTGAGCTATAGCACCTAGATTGTCACAGAAGATTTCTATAGGGTCCCGAATGGAAGGAACAACCCCTAAATCTTCTATGAACTTTCTCATCCAGACAGCTTCTTGAGCAGCTTCTGAAGCAGCAAAATATTCTGATTCTGTAGTGGATTGTGCAATCACTTCTTGTTTGGAACTCTTCCAAGACACGGCTCCTCCATTTAAAATAAAGACATACCCAGATTGAGATTTCGAATCATCCCTATCTGTTTGGAAGCTTGCGTCAGTGTAACCCTTTACCTTTAAGCTTTCTTCCAAACCGCCGTAAACTAAGAACATATCTTTAGTTCTTCTCAAGTACTTAAGAATGTTCTTTACAGCAGTCCAGTGGGCTTCACCTGGGTTCTGTTGATACCTACTAGTCATACTTAAGGCACATGAGACGTCGGGCCTAGTGCATAACATGGCATACATGATGGACCCAATTGCCGAAGCATATGGGACATGTTTCATCCTTTCAAGTTCAGTCCTAGTGTTTGGGCACTGAGACTTGCTTAGGATGGTGCCATGCGGCATTGGCAAGAATCCTCTTTTGGAGTCTTGCATCTTGAACCTTTTCAAGATTTTATCAATATATACACTTTGGCTAAGACCAATAAGTCTCTTAGATCTATCTCTATAGATCTTTATGCCTAATACATAAGCAGCTTCCCCTAGATCCTTCATTGAGAAACAACTCTCAAGGAACGCTTTGACACCTTTTAAGGTTGGGACGTCATTTCCAAATAAAAGTATGTCATCTACATACAATACTAGGATTATGACAATGCTCCCACTAGCTTTCTTGTAAACACAGGAGTCATCCTCATTTTTGATGAATCCAAAACTCGTAATCTTTTCATCAAAACGGATGTTCCATGTTCGAGACGCTTGCTTTAATCCATAGATAGATCTTTTAAGCTTGCACACTTTGTTTGGATGCTTGGGATCGACAAAACCTTCAGGTTGATCCATATAGACATCTTCCAATAAGTATCCATTAAGGAAAGCGGTCTTGACATCCATTTGCCATATCTCATAATCATAGTACGCGGCTATGGCAAAAAGTATCCTAATCGACTTGATCATTGCCACTGGAGAAAAGGTCTCATCATAGTCAATACCATGAGTCTATGAGTATCCTTTAGCGACAAGTCTAGCCTTAAAAGTGTGAACATTTCCATCCACGTCGATTTTCTTCTTGAAAACCCATTTGTTCCCAACAGTCTTACAATTGGTGGGAAGATTAACCAAGTTCCAAACTTGATTATCGTGCATGGATTGCATCTCAGTGTTCATGGCCTCAAGCCATTTATCGGATTCAGGATCTGATATTGCATTCTGATAGTTGACGGGTTCATCAGAATCTATCGTATAACATTTCTCTTCCATCAAAAGGTAACCATACCTTTCTGGTTCAATTCGAACCCTACCAGATTTGCGAACACCTTGTATTACAATTTGTTCCTGATCAACCGTTTGTTCAGGTTCAACAATTTCTTGTTGAATGCTAGATTCAACTTCTTGTGTATCAGGTTGTGGTTCCTGAAGTTCCTCAAGTTCCACAAACCTCCCACTAGCCTCTTCCGTCAGAAACTTGTTTTCTAGGAATTCAGCTTTTCGAGAAATAAATATCTTATTCTCGATGGGATTGTAGAAATAGTATCCAAGACAATCTTTCGGATACCCTACAAAGATACATTTAGTTGAACGAGGTTCTAATTTGTTTGAAGCTTCTTGTCTAACATAAGCTTCACAACCCCATACCTTGAGATAGGATAAAGATGGAACCCTTCCATGCCATATCTCATAAGGCGTTTTATCTACCTTTTTAGTAGGTGCCATGTTTAGGAGACGAGCAGCTGTTTGTATAGCATAACCCCAAAATGATAAAGGTAGAGTACTTTTACTCATCATGGATCGAACCATATCCAATAGTGTTCGGTTCCGCCTCTCAGACACACCATTATGTTGTGGTGTTCCAGGTGGAGTAAGTTGTGAAACAATTCCACAAGTCTTAAGATGATCCATAAAGTTTGTACTTAAGTACTCACCTCCCCTATCAGAACGAAGAACTTTAATTGTTTTGTTGAGTTGATTTTCCACTTCACTTTGAAACGTTTTGAACATTTCAAACGCCTCATGTTTATGTTTAATTAAATAAACATATCCAAAACGACTAAAGTCGTCAGTGAAGGTAATGAAATATCTTTCACCATATCTAGTCATTGGCTTGAAAGGACCACATACATCCGTATGTATGATTCCTAACAAGTCCTTTGCTCTCTCATTGGTTCCGGAGAAAGGAGCTTTAGTCATCTTGCCATGTAAACAAGATTCACATATATCAAATGAGTCATTCTCATTTGCCTTCAAAAGTCCACTCTTTTGAAGTTGGGATATGCGATTCTTGTTTATATGCCCAAGGCGACAATGCCATAGATAGGTTTGACTCAAATCAAATTTGGGTTTCTTGGTGAAAGTGTGGTATAAAGAACCATGGTTAGTCTTTTCATCAAGGTTTACTTCATAAATTCCATTTAAAGGCCTAGCCTCAAAATAGAATACATTATTTTTGTAAACGCAAATATCATCATTATTAAAGGAAATATCAAATCCACATTGTCTTAATTTAGCAACTGAAATAATATTCCTAGTCAAGCTAGGAACATAGTAAACATTCAACAATGTCATACACAAGCCATTAGGTAGTAATAAATCAAAACTTCCAATTGAATCCACCGCAACCCTTGCATTGTTTCCAACTCGAAGTACTACTTCATTTGCCTTCAGTCGCTTACTCCTTTTGAACCCCTGCAACATATTACATATGTGAGTTCCACAACCAGTATCAAATACCCATGTGTTAGGAGATAAATTATAAAGTTCTAGGTCTATCACATAGATACCTGAAGTGCCTTCACCGACATTTTTCTTCTTCAACTCCGCAAGATAGGTAGGGCAATTTCTCTTCCAATGCCCAACCTTGCCACATTCGAAGCACGCGTCTTCTTTGGCAACTTTTGCCTTCTTCTTGGGCAGACGGGATGATTGGACAACTTTCTTGCCCTTTCCTTTGAAAGCTTTTGCTTTCCCTTTGCCCTTGGAGTTGGTGGGGTGTTCTGGTCTAGTTCTCTTTGTGCCACCTTCCTTGATCATGAGAACTTGAGTGGTTTTCTTAGGCAGATTCTTTTCCACGGTAATTAGCATCCCATGTAATTCCGGGATAGTCTTGTTGAAACCATTCATGTTAAAATTCATGACAAAGGATCAAAGGACTTTGTCAAGGAGTTAAGGATCATATCCGTTGCTAGCTCTTCGGGCATCACAACTCCAAGACGTGCCAAATGATCAATGTGACTCTTCATTTTGAGCACATAAGAGCTTACCGACTGCCCATCCTCCATCTTGCAAGCATGGAAAGCCCGAACAGTTTCGAACCTTTCCGTTCTTGCAAGTTGTTGGAACATTTCCTTTAGTTGATGAATCATGTCATAGGCTGAATGATTCTCCAAATCCTTTTGAAGGTCAGGAATCATGGTTGCCAACATGAGGCATGATGCATCGATGGAATCATCCATCTTTTTAAGCCATGCATCGTGTGCGGGCTTAGGAATGGCAGGAGGCTCTTCTGGAAGTGGTTCATTGAGAACATATTCTTTCTTTTCTTGTTTGAGAACAATTCTCACACTACGGTGCCAATCCAAGAAGTTGGTATGGTTAAGTTTTTCTCCTTCAAGGAGAGACCGTAGTGAGGTTTTGTTAGGAGCCGAGTGTGTGTTGTTTGGTGCCATCTACAAAATTTTAACAAGGTTCTATTTAGTAAATTATGATATTAAGTCCTTAATAATTAATACCCTTTCTTGTTTCATAAACTTTAATTAATTAAGGTCTAGAATCCAAGTTGCATCACGAATAAGTGGTTAGGTATCCTTTATCCCGCCTATTCGAATCAACAAGGTAGGTAACGGTTTACCAATTATATCCAAATATAATTTCTAGAGTTATGGGATCCCATTATAACATTTATAAGTTTGGCATGTTTGATCCCATCTATGCCTTGGATTTCTAATGCTTAGGTGACCTTTATCACAAGAGATTTCCAAACGAATCATCCTACTTAAACGGACGTGTAGTTTTGTCAACTATTGATGGTTAGGTGTCCTTTATCCCATCAATATTGCAAAAACTACTTCTTGTATCACAAGAAGACTCCAAGTGGTTAGGTATCCTTTATCCCACAAGGAAATACAAGTGATACATGAGTGTCTTTAAGAGGGACGACATTGATTCGTATTTCATAAGGGATTTGAATGTTTTACAATTCTAATTTTGAAAAACATATGGTATCATGTAGATTGCATGCATCCAATGAACATGGTACCATTAAATCTTATTTTGTTAATTGGTTCCTTAATCATAAAATCTCCATTTTATTGATTCTTTGTTTGTGGTCAAGATTACAATTAATATCCAATATTAAGTTTGAGTTTGATCACATATATTAGAACCAATTTATAATCCTAAATAATTACCATTATTACTTAGGGTTGGAGTTTGTAAGAGTTCATAAAATCTCCATTTTATTTCTTGTTTCAATCATTTTCAAAACTTGACTTAATAGGTTTTATAACAAAACCCATTTTAATAAAACCAATTTTATCACATCTTATGTTTTAAATGTCAACTTTTGAAAAATACAAACTCCTTGATGATTATGTTTAATTATCTAGGTTGTCTAGCATGCAAAATCTTATTTTCATCCACAACATAACATAATAAAACATTCAAACATCACAAGCATGCATGGGTGCATAAACACAAGCCAACTAGTTTGATATTTCATGTGAGCCACACATGAAATATCAAGTCCAAACCTAGGGACAAAAGGGTGACAAAAACTCAACCAAATGATCTTCGATTTGGCTACAATTTTGCCAAGCTTCTTATATCACCAAATGATACTTGAACCACCATTTCTTGACATCATAGAGTGAGATATGATTTTTCTTCTGGCCCTATGAAACTTGCGAAATCAGGGGCTGTCAGGAAGGAATTTTTGTGGTTTTTGTTGTATTTTTCAATTCATTCTTGGCTATATTGATGATAATACTTGTTGAAACTTAATGTATATACTAGATATTAAAGTTACCAACAAGTATATCACCAAATAACCAAGATATGAATTTATAAAACACTTCCAAAACATTTTTGAAATCTGGACAGCAGCTCTTCAGAAAGTGCTGCTGTTGGGTGCAATCTTCTCTTGGTCTTTTACTTCCTTCTCTTGTTACATTTTGTGAAATAAATAAAATACAACTATTCTAATATTTACAAAATGAATATTAAGAAGAAAATAACTAATTATTATTACAAACCATTTGAATAAATGAATAGATTACAACCATATCGAACACAAACACAAAACATGCATCATATGGTCCTTGGCTTGTTTATGCACCATTTTATCACATAAAATCATAAGAAAATCAACACTTTGTTTTTCTAAGGCAACAATTTATGTAACCAAAAGCATACATGCATAAAATATAGTTGGTTACATAAAATCATAGATTATATATATGCATGTTGCCAAAGAAGCCATGCATGAAACTTTCATTTAAGAAGATGAACATTCATGGCTTCCAAAAACCAAGTTTATCCAAATAAACTTATTATCTAAACATGAAATATAGCCATGGCTCTGATACCAATTGTTGGAAATCAAGGTTCATGTAGTTAGTTTCAAAAACTAGAGTTTGCAACGGAAGCATAAAATCATGAACACAAATTCCATTTTCAAGAGGATCATGCTACATGCATGTAGAGATAACATGAAGAACAAACATAGTTTAAGTTCAAGATTATAACCTTTGTTCTTGGGTTTGGTTTGGATGATTTTTGATAGCTAGGAATCAAATTAGAATCCCTCTATAGTTGATCCACCACAAGCTTGAACACCCTTGAATGCTAGTTCCACAACTTGCAAGTTAGAACTCCTTTTCTTATGAAACCAAAAACCAATTTTGCTAAGCACTTAAGGAGAGTTTCTTTGGCTGATTTTAAGCATAAAAGAATGGTAAAAACCCCTCAAGATGGCCGGCCATATATCAACCAAAAAGAGAAAGAAACAATGGTCATGTGCTTAAAGAAAGAGCACTCATATCATCCATGGTCACACCTAGAAGACATGAAGAATATTGCTTTACTTTTAAGTCATCCAACCATGCCTTGTCCCCTCTATAATGGCTGAATTTGTGCAAGCCAAAAAGAAATTATATTTGGGTTTTTATTATTTATAAAGCTTATACAATAAAAGCTTATAAATAATACATCTTCATTTTCTTTAATGGGATAACATTTAACCCATGAGTTTGTATAAATAAACCATTAGAACATGTAATCTTAAATGTATAAATATATACATACTTACATATATATATGTATATATGTATTATTACAATATCTGTTTTATTTAATTTACCAATTAAATTAAATAAAAAGCTTACTTATAAATCAATCAAATCGTTTAACAATTTAAACAATTTAATTGATACACTTAATTAATTCATCACATATGAATTATTAATCAACCTTTAATTTTGTAGTTATTATTATTTACCTCAAATAATAATAACCTACAAGATTAAATTGCAAGTTTAGTATCATTTGATGTTAAATCAAATTTAACGTTCTAAATGATCAATTGGTGTCAAACTTGTTGTTGGTGTGACCCTATAGGATCATGTATTATTAGTAATATCATTTTACGATCATCTTTGGGCATATAGAACTAACATCGCGTTCCCAAGTAAATTCTGGTCCTCGCTTGGCACTCCAACGGACCTTAACTATCGGTATGCGGCTCTGTTTCGTCCTCTTGATTTCTCTGTCCATGATCTCTACGGGTTCTTCCACAAAAAGAAGGTTCTCGTTCACCTCGATCTCGTCGAGCGGAATGACAAGAGTTTCATCGGACAGGCATTTCTTTAAGTTGGATACGTGAAAGGTGGGATGGACATTGCTCAGCTCCTGCGGTAATCGAAGTTTGTAGGCTACTGGGCCGATCCTAGCAAGGATCTCAAAGGGCCCAATGTATCTGGGGTTCAGGTTCCCACGCTTTCCAAAGCGTATCATTCCTTTCCATGGCGAGACCTTCAATAACACTCGGTCACCAACCTGGAATTCCAAGGGCTTGCGTCGCTTATCTGCGTAGCTCTTTTGTCGGTCACGAGATGCTTTCAATCGTTCACGGATCTGAACGATTTTCTCCGTTGTCTCTCGTATGATCTCCGGACCGGTGAGAGCGCTGTTAGGTACTTGGCCCCTGGCTAGTTGAGTATCTCCCACTTCAGCCCAGCACAGAGGGGATCTGCACTTGCGTCCATATAAGGCTTCAAATGGAGCGGCTTTGATGCTAGTGTGATAGCTGTTGTTGTATGAAAACTCAATGAGCGGTAAGTGGGTGTCCCACGCCTTACCGAAGTCTATCACACAGGCTCTCAACATGTCTTCCAGCGTTTGGATGGTTCTTTCACTTTGGCCATCCGTCTGTGGATGGTAAGCTGTGCTCATGTCAAGCCTGGTTCCCATAGCCTTTTGTAATGATTGCCAAAAGTGTGAAGTGAACCGGCTATCTCTATCCGAGATGATTGATCTCGGCACACCGTGCAACTTTACAATTTCTTTGAGGTAAAGTCTTGCTAGCTTATCCGTCCTATCACTCTCCTTGATTGGTAGGAAGTGAGCGGATTTGGTTAGCCTATCGACGATTACCCATATAGTATCTAACCCACCGGTTGTCTTTGGTAATTTGGTTATGAAGTCCATTGTTATCCGCTCCCACTTCCACTCGGATATTGGTGGTTGAACTAGCAAACCCGAGGGCTTTTGGTATTCTACTTTAACTTTGGCGCAAGTCAGGCACTTGCCCACGTAAGTCGCGATTTCTGCCTTCATCTTTGGCCACCAATACAGTTTCTTGAGGTCCAGATACATTTTGTCGGACCCGGGATGAACGGAGTATCTAGTCTTGTGAGCTTCATTCATGATAATGTCTCTGTATCCGCCGAATTTCGGTGTCCAGATTCGGTTCATGAGGTAGCGAGCTCCGTCATCCTTAACTTCAAGGTTTTTATCCATCCCTCGCAAGGCTTCATTTGCGACGTTTTCAGGTTTTAAGGCTTCTAGCTGCGCCTCTATAATCTGAGTGGGTAATTGGGAATGGATCGTCATTGTTAATGATTTCACTCGGCGGCCCGAGTATTCTTTTCGACTGAGGGCATCAGCTACTACGTTGGCCTTCCCTGGGTGATAACGAATTTCGCATTCGTAGTCACTTAGTAACTCCATCCAACGTCGTTGCCTCATATTGAGTTCTTTTTGGTTGAGGATATGCTGGAGACTCTTATGGTCGGTGTATACCGTACATTCTGTGCCGTACAGGTAGTGTCTCCAGATTTTCATTGCGAACACTACTGCTCCCAACTCGAGGTCATGTGTAGTGTAGTTGACCTCGTGAGTTTTAAGCTGCCTTGAAGCGTAAGCAATGACCTTTCCTCTCTGCATGAGTACACAGCCCAGACCCTGGTTCGATGCGTCGCAACAGACCACAAAGTCTTTTGTTCCTTCTGGAAGGGACAGAATAGGAGCGCTGCATAAAGCTTTCTTTAGGGTCTGGAAGGCGGCGTCTTGATTATCTCCCCACTTGAACGTCACACCCTTCTGTGTCAGGGTGGTAAGTGGCTTTGTAAATTTGGAGAAATTCTGTATGAATCTTCGGTAATAGCCAGCAAGGCCCAAAAACTGACGGATTTCTGTCGGAGTTCTTGGCGCTTTCCAGCTTTCGATGGCTTTGATTTTGGAGGGATCCACATGTATCCCTTCCTTGCTGACTACGTGGCCTAGGAAGTCCACTTTTCGAAGCCAAAATTCGCATTTCGAAAATTTTGCATACAGTTTCTCTGCTCTCAATGTCTCCAAGACTTGTCGTAAGTGCTGACTGTGTTCCTCCTTACTTCGTGAATAGATAAGTATGTCGTCGATGAATACTATCACGAATTTATCTAGGTAAGGTCGGCATACACGGTTCATCAGATCCATGAACACTGCGGGCGCATTGGTCAATCCGAAGGGCATCACAACGAATTCATAATGACCGTAGCGAGTTCTGAATGCCGTTTTGGGAACATCTTCTTCTTGAACCTTGAGTTGGTGATATCCCGACCTCAGATCGATCTTTGAGAAATAGCTCGCTCCTTGGAGTTGATCAAACAGGTCGTCAATTCGGGGTAGCGGGTATCGGTTCTTGATGGTGAGCTTGTTCAACTCCCGATAGTCAATGCACATACGGAATGATCCATCCTTCTTCTTCACGAATAAGACCGGCGCTCCCCAAGGTGAGAAGCTCGGCCTGATGAACCCTTTACTTAGCAGTTCATTTAGTTGGCTGGATAATTCTTGCATTTCTGCCGGGGCTAATCGGTATGGCGCTTTTGCTACCGGGGTGGCTCCTGGGATCAAATCGATCCAGAACTCGACTTGTCATGCGGGTGGTACTCCTGGAAGGTCTTCTAGGAATACGTCGGGAAAGTTGCAGACTTCGGGGATTTCTTTGATGTTCTGTACTTCTTTCTTTTCGTCAACAACGTGGGCTAGGAAGGCATGGTATCTTTTCTGTAGGTATTTTCGGGCTTTGATGCATGACACGATTCGGAGGCTGGTACTGGGTTTATCACCGTAGACAACAATGGTCTTGTCATTCGGCAGATGAAGTCGGATTCCTCGTTCGTAACACATGATGTCGGCATGATGGGGAATTAGCCAATCCATACCAACGATCACGTCAAAACTTCCTATTTTAACAGGCATTAAGTCGATTTGAAAGGAGTGATCGTCCAGAGTAAGTGTACAGCCTACGTATATGTTGTTTGTGCTTTCTGTTTTGCCATTAGCCATTTCTACTGTAAATGTTTCGTTGAGTGGTTGAGGTTTTTGTTTTAGTAAATATTTAAACTCGTGGCTTACGAAACTCCTCTCCGCACCGGTAACCACGGTAGGATCCTCCACCGCTTCCGTGCGTCCCATAGCTAGGACTCTTCCATTTCTCCCCACATTCTGTGTCTTTGGGCAATCACGCTTGAAATGCCCTGTCTCACCACAACCATAGCAAGCTTGACTCACCCCGACATTAGTGGCTTGGGTGGCTTGAGGGGTTGGCGTCCTGCAGAATCGGGCGGTGTGGCCCTTCTTGTTACAGTTCAAGCAGTGCATTTCTCTACAGGGTCCAGTATGGTGGAAGTTGCATTTGTTACACTTGGGTAGCGTCCCAATGTATTGCTTGGTGGTAGTTGGGGCGTTCGGGACAGTGGCTGCACGTACTGCCACAATCTGTTGTCGTTTCGCACCATCTTGATTTGGTTGGTTTCTCCCCCTGTTCCAGGGTTTCCTCTTGTTATCCCTTTCTCTTGGCTGCTCGGTCTTTTGGGTCATGGTTCCCTGGCGCACCCCGTGGTCGACCAATCGCTGGGCCAATCGTTTGGCGCTGTCAAAAGTGGCGGGACTCGCGGCTTCCACATTCCCTTGGATCTGGGATGATAGTCCCCAGATGTAACGTTCCACTTTTACAGACTCCGGTGTGACCATGGCTGGGCAGAGGGTTGCCAGGTCGTTGAATCGGTTTGTGTAAGCGCTAAGATCCGAACCTTTCATTGTGAGATTCCACAGCTCTTGTTCCAACTTCTGGATTTCCCCTCGGGGGCAGTACTCCTTCATCAATATTGTCTTTAATTCCTCCCAGCCCATCGAGTTTGCCACTGGGAGTGTCAGCGACTTGACATGGCCCTTCCACCAAGACATAGCCGTCTCAGCGAAAGTGCAGGCAGCGAACTTTACTTTCATTTCTTCTGGACACGCAGTGATATCGAAGATCGACTCAGTTTTCTCGATCCACCTTGTGAGGTTAAGGACACCACCGGTGCCGTGGAAAGTTATCGGTTTGCAACTGACAAAATCTTTGTAAGTACACACTCGAGAATGGGTTGATGTTTCTCCATTGGTGGAATCGTTGGTGCCGTTTCCACTTCTGTTTCCATTTATCCCGTTGGTGTTAATATGGGCAACAGCTGCGGTCACGGCTGCCGTGACAGCGGCTTGGAATGTCGCCGAGTCCATCATAGGTGCTTCGGGTGTCTCGACGGGTGTGCGTCTGTTATTTCTTCGGCGAGGTGGCATGATTCTGCCACAAGGATTTAAGATTTGACGTTGGTTAGTTCTTGGTAAGGGTTATCAAAGTACGGCGTTTCTATTATATGTTTATGTCGACTATGTAGTGATAGGGGTATAATAGGTGCATAAAGAATCTAGATGTATGGTCCTATCGTATCACAAAATACTCGTATAGTATTTTTGTTTTGTGTTTTGTTCTAGTGTTTTTCTTTGTACATGGTTCTTGGTAAGTCTTTAGAAGTTGTTACAAGTAAGGTGATTTCTAAGGGGTATGAGAGGTATGTAAGAGAAAATTCTAAGTGTACGACTTCGTAGTATTCATAAAATACTCCTGTAGTATTTTAATTCTATGTTTAGTTATATAGTGTCTTAAAATACTTCCATAGTATTTTAAATTTCATGTTTAGTTCTATAGCGTCATAAAATACTCCTATAGTATTTTAAATTTTATGTTTAGTTCCTTTGGTTATTGGTAAGTGTTCGGACTTGTTGTTCACCACGATTATTCCTAAGTATACGTTAATCATATCTTGGATAAATACAGTTGATCAGGCTCTATTTATCCAAGATATCATTACCAAAACACTTAGGCCTATCCGTAGTGTTCAACTCATCATACCACTTTTGTATGTTTTCGTTATGATATCGCTCTAGTATGTATGTATGTACTTATACTTTATAAAAATTATCGTTATAATTTTTAAAGTATACTTGTGCGAAAATGTTTTCGAGAGTTTTAGTCCCATTGTATTTATAGTTGTATATCTTTAAATGGATTGATATACTTAGTTCACTATAAACAATGCTCTGATACCAATCTGTCACACCCTCAAACCGTATTGGCGGAATAGTTTAAGGGTGGATGACTTCGTGAACAATATCATAACAAAGTTGCACAATAGTGAAAACCAAGCAAACAACCATCATTACATAATTGCAAATGTTACATAGTTTAACTGTATCATGTTTCAAATACAATTATAATGATATCAAAATAGGCAAAAATGACGTCGTAACGTCCTTTCTTGTAGCGCTTGATTTACCAAATCAGTTTCCTGAGAATACAAGTAATTGAAAAAGTGTCAACAATTAAGTTGGTGAGTTCATAAGATTTTTGTATAAGAAACGTCCTTTGTTTGTAAACGATAGTGTTGAAAACCAAGAAAATCCAATATTTTCTTATAAAATGTTCCAAGTCTTTAAATCCCAAAGACTAAAATGTAATATGTAAACTGTAGTGTACTTTCTTTGAAATGTATGTTTCCACGTAAACAATTTATAAAAATATTAAGTTGATTATTTTCCCATGTGAGATACCATATAACCATACTGTGACTAGTTGGCCTGCTGCGACGTTCTTCAGGCGTCGGAACTGTTAGACATTTGGACACCTCAGACCTGCCGGTCAAGCTGTAGCTAGCAGCTCAGGTGCGGGGTTGTCAATCCCGTATAGATCTATACTCAAATATCGCGCTCTCTTACCGAGACTCTGGTTATATAAATGTTCAGGACTTATAGTAGGTACTTATAAAAGTACTTTGAAGATTCATCTCACAAAAATGTATGTATTCCAATCAACTTGTTTACGTACGATTTGTATATAAAAACTCTTGTAAGCATCCATTATCATTTTTCCCATGATAATATAGTATAGTATAATAATTATATATTTTTATATAATTATTTTATCATGTTTGAATATCATAGTAACCTTTTGTTCATAAACTATTCCAATAATAGTCTATTTTTAGTAGTTGCGTCGTAATAACCTTATTTTTGTGAATAATAGCGAAATAACTTGTTCAAAGATTATAAATATTATCTTTTGAGATATTTCACACAAAAATAATATAATAACTTGATTATAACCATTTTTGCTAGAAAATAGTGTCTTTATTTATAAAAACGTAGTTTTTACTAGTTTTCGTTTTTATAACGTTTTTATTCAAGATCTAGCATCTTTGTACACTTTATTTGTAGTTTAGTAACTTTTACACAACTTAGTATGTCAAAGTGTTCATAATACATGGATCTACTCATATTTCATGCCAAAATCATATTTATACATTTTTGTTCAAGATCTATCATTTTTACACACTTTAATTATAGTCTAGTAACTTTTATACAAGCATATCATGTATTATAGTGAATATCTTACAAGGATCTATCCATATATCATATCAAAGGTATTTTTATCCAAATACTAACTTTATAAACTTGCGAAATCAACATATATATCATTTAAACATATATAAACTTGAATAAACAACATATATAGTTAAAGAACTTGTATTCTCCCCCAAAAAGGTTTGAAAAGATGAAAATATGGGGTATGAACTCACCTTGAGTGTGGATCTTAGGATTTCTTGGAAGAAGGTTGAAGATTGTGGTTCTAAGACCCGAAGGACCCTTGGACAAAGCTATTATCCAATGGATTTCCGTGAGTATGTGTGTATAAAAGAGTATATGAAGATATTTAGAACTTAAATCACTAGATGATCATAACTTACCAAGAGAGCTTGAAAGATGTTTGAAGATGATGAAGTTTGGAACTCAAAGACCCTTAGACAAATCTAATATCCAATGGATTTGGATGGATGTTAGTGTGTGTAAATGAGATAAAAGTGGTGTAGTAAGGTTTAAAATCACTAGAGGAAGCTAACTTACCAAAAAGATTTGAAAAACGCTTGAAAACGAAGGACGGTGGTGGTGGAAAGTGGTGGCCGGCGGTGGTTTGTGGTGGTGGAGGGTGGTGGAGTGGTGGTGTGGGCCGAGAATCTAGAGAGAAAAGAAGAGAGATGGAGAAATTTTTGTGTGCAAATGAGGAAGTATCACCTTTTATGAGATTTGGAAGATTTGTTATGTAATTGTTTATTAAGAAAATCATTTCATATCTAGATTGTGAATAGTGAGCTAAAATCATGAAGTGATGTTCGGTGTCCTTTGGCTGTCGATGAGGGGTAGGATGGGGGGTGGGTTAGGTTAGTTTTTATAAAATAGCAACATACTTTATAAAAATGAGTGATTTTTATAAAATAGTAAGTCGTTTTAGTGAAATTTTGTGCGTTTTTGACGAAACGAAGTTCTAAATAATTATTTTGTATAAACATTTATTTTGATTGAATTATAACTCGTTGGGTGCCGGAATACGCGTTTAAGCGCGGTATTCTTCCGTTTTCGCGATTTTCGGCATTTTACCGGAAAATGCATTTAGCTTTGAAATCAAATACTAGATGTTATTACGTTACTTATCATATGAATCGTTATTTCATATTTGATGTTTAAGGCACCTCATTTTGTATTTTGGTTCCAAACCCTGTGTACATTTATCCGTACACAGCGGTTTAATCGTTATAACTTTCACATACGAACTCCGTTTTCGATGTTCTATATATCGAAACTTTCGTATTTACAAGTAGATTGTTTTATGAATATTATTATTCTCAAAATAATAATTGTACGATTATCGAATTTCTACGCTACAGTAGTCTGCTGTCCGTATTTTCGATTTTTAACCGATAATTGTTTTGATTTAGCATACGTAATACTATAATATTAATAATTCAACGCAAAAGTTATGGAAAACAACTTTTCAACATATAAATTAACGTACGCGTCGTTTGATTACAGTTGACTTTTGTTGACCAAAATTTACAATTGTCACACCAAAGACCATTGTTTCTAATCGAGATTCCAAGTTCTTGAGCTATTTTTGGAATACATTGTGGAGAAAAGTAGGTACCAAGTTGCTGTTTAGCATATCACATCATCCTCAAACGGATGGTCAAACTGAAGTTCCAAACAGGACTTTGGGTACATTGTTAAGGGGGTTGGTTAGTAAGACACGAAAGGATTGGGATGTCAAACTTGGACATGCTGAATTTGCTTATAATCGTTCTCATACTCATGCTACTGGTCATTCTCATTTTGAAGTTGTTTATGGGGTGAATCCTTACATACCTTTGGATCTGATTCCATTGCCAAATGATGAGTTGGTTCATAAAGATGCCAATGATAAGCTCAAGTCCATGATGAAGTTACATTAACAAGTTTGTGACAAGATTGAAGCTGTTAATGTAGCTTACAAACAAAAGTCCAACAATAATAGGAAGACAATGGTGTTTAATGAAGGTGATCTGGTTTGGGTGCACATGAGGAAAGAACGTTTTCCTAGCAAGACAAAGAACAAGTTGATGCCAAGAGCAGAAGGTACTTACAAGATCATTACACGTGTGAATGATAATGCATACAAGGTGGAGTTACCAGGAGATTATGGGGTACATGCTACTTTTAACGTGGGAGATCTTTCACCTTACCTTGATGATTATGGCCTTGATGAATTGAGGTCAATTCCTTTCAAAAGGGGGGGGGGATGATGCATGCATGGATGGTTTGAGCTCTTCAAGTGATGATTTGTTGCTGACTTGGAAGATAGGTGACGTGGCTGGTGACATGGCCAGATTTGTGTGTATCGTGACTTGGCAGCTCAATTGATGATGCATGGAGCCATTATGAAGCATTTATTTTCATTGAATAAGTCATTTTATGGCATTAGTGTAACTGTTCTCTTTATTGCTGTTATAATGAGGTCTTTTGGTTTTTGTAACCGCCATTTAGTGGTTAAGGCCTTATAAGACGTTTTTCTTTGTAATGAAAATCATATGATTGAAATTTATTCCAAGAACACTTTGTTCATTTTCTGAATTGTCGAACATAATTCAAACATTGTCAATGTTAGGGCGTGATTCTAATCTTGATACGAACTCAAATCAATAGGTCTTGGTTTGTTTTCACCGATTATTAGGTTATAGGTCTAGCTTGATCTTCACAATATCCTTTGTTACTTGTTTGTTCATTTATTCTCTTGCAAAAACACCAAAAATAGTTCCATTTCTATCCAATTATTACTAAATCACTAAACACTCAAAACAAAACTCTCCATACTCGTATCACAAACCTTCTAAGGTCCAAAACCATTTTGGCCATTCATGGGAATAAGACACGCTGGAAATTTTTTGCTATGAAACTAGGTTTCCCAGGTGTTTGGAGTAGTATTGTTAAGGAGGATCTTAATTCAATTAATGTTGATCTAAATTAGGGATTCGAGTTAGATTTGGGTTGTGGTGATAATATTTCGTTCTGGAATGACTTATGCACTGGCCAGGTTTCTTTAAAACAAAATACCCAAATTTGTATCATATTGAATCGCAAAAAATGAGTGTGGTTAGCGATAGATTCTAGGTTAATGGTGAATTGCTTAAATGGAAATGGAAGGGGAACCCCAGGTCGGTGATCGAGTTATAGGAATTGAACGATATTAGCTTAGATGTTGCTTGATTGAATCTGTTGGCTAACGCTGAAAAATGGTCTTGGAAGCTGGAACTGCATGGCTCATTCTCGGTTAGTTCACTTAGATTGTTGATTGGAAAGGTGATATATCCACCTGTTGTTTACAAACGTGTTTGGAATAACTAGGTTCCACTGAAATTGAATTTTTTTCTTGAAGAGCGTGCCTTAACAGGATTTCGTCGAAGGTCAGTTTATCACAGCGGGGGTTAGCATTTGGTTTGGGATTGGTGTTGGCTTAATGAATTGATTGTAGAGGACATACATCAGCTTCTTGTGCGGATTCCCTCTAATCGGTTATCCAAGTCAAAGTCATAGTCTCGTAATGCTGTGTTATTGGTGACTCTTTGGTGTATCTTGGAGGGCTCGGAACGTGAAGGTTTTCAGAACATTGATACATCTGCAACGATGATTTTAGAGGAAATTAAGGTTTTGGCTTTCCTTTGGATCCAAATTTAAAGCCGGTTTCAAGTGGGTTGGGACTTTTGGGTGATCGAACCTATTTGATTGTCTCTTTTATGTTTTTTCTGTTTTCCTCTTGTACATGTACTCCTCCTTTGCTAGCTTCTGACTCGTTTTTAATTTTATATAATTTTCTTCGCCGTTCAAGAAAAAAAGTAAACATTAAAGCAAACATTTAATGCAAAGTACGATGTGCATTAGATGCAATACATGAGGGCTCATTAAATTCAAGCATGGTTTCATTCAATTACCACGGTGCAACTCAAGCATGAGAAAAACACCAAAAAAAGATCAAGGACAATTTTCTTTCTGCACTACACTCAAAATTCACCACTATTTAGGCTATGAGGAGTGCCTCACTTGGTTCCCACATGAAAAGTGGTGCCACGTCATCCACTTGCTTACCACACCACCAAGGAAATACTCACCACTCCACATCATCTAATTATTTTTTTTGATTTATTTTTAATAGAACTTCAATTCATTTTTTATGATTTAATTTAAATAGAAACATAAATTAAATTCCTAAAAATTAAAATTTCATTAAAATTTTAAAAAACATTACAAAGTCCTAAAAATTCAAATTACCAATCCTAAAAAATTAAAACTAAAAATCCTAAAAATAAAAATTATAAATCCTAATAATTAAAAATAGAAAACCTAAAAACTAAAATTACGGATCATTCCGAGGATTGTTTTGGTTGCGTGTGTATTTTTCGCGAATTTCACGTTTGATTTGGCGGATCATGTCAAGGTCTTCGGGTTCGATGTCGTGTGCGGGCATACGCAAAATGTTCATGTCGGCTACGAGTTCGTTTTGACGTTTTACCTCCTCTTTAATGCGTAGTTTTGCTTTTTGAACTTCGAGGTGTTCGTCCAACGTCGATTTAAAATACGAAAACTCGTCCACGTCGGATACGTTTTTACCCGAAGACGAGGCCGCTCGCTTTCCTTTATCTCTCCCTTGTGGCCGTCGAGGTGTTCGCTCCGGTGTTTCTTCCGGTTCGGGTTCGTTTTCTTCAAACTCGTCGTTTAGATTGAACTCGGTACGTCCGTCGGAATGTTGGGTTTGTTCGGTCGACTTGGATGTTCTCGAGCGTTTGTTCGATCCCGACGATTGTGTAAGAACATCCGGTTTTAGTGCCCATTTTGGTCCCATTTTTAAAACTTCCCACGCCTTCATATGCGTAAACGCCCGATTGCCGTGTTGGACGCGATATTGTTGGAGTGCCGTGTTCAAAGCATCGAAATTGCTCCGTCCATTTTTGTGCATTTTTGAAAGGTTATTGTAAATGTTGTTGAAACTCGCACACGACGATCGTAAATTGCGCCACTTCCTAGAAAGAGCATCGGTGTTTCGGTACGCGCCTCTTCCCATTCTCTCGTGAAATTGAACTAAAATTCGATTCCATAAAGTTTCGCCGGTTTGGTTTGTCCCGGTCACCGCGTCTTGAGAAATCGCGAGCCAAGACGCCGCCAACGCCGCTTCTTCGTCTTCCTTCCAAGTCCGTTGACCACTTTGAGTCGTGGTCACCTTTTTTGATCTTTTTTTGCCTCTACGTGTCGGTTCCTCCTCGGGTTCCGGTTGCGTTTCCGGCACGCACTACAAGAAAAATGGGTATCAGAGACTGACATAATTAGTTTTTGATGGTCAATAATCAGTCTCCGATAAGAATCAGAGACTGATTTAGCTAGTCCCCAGCTAGTCCCAGAAACCTAGTCCTAGATAGTGATTTTTTTATGTATCTTGGACTGAAAATCAGTCCCTAATACTATCTTTTAGGGACTAAATATCAGTCCTTGATACTATCATGTTCAGTATCCAATGTCTATCCTTTCAGACCCTACTAATATCATATTAGTCCTTGATAATATCATTCTATGACTGAATATCAGTTTTTATATTATCAAATTTAGTCTCTGTTATATTTTTTTGAACGACAGATTATCAGTCTCTAATACAATTTCATTTTTTTTGAACGACAGATTATCAGTCTCTAATACAATTTCATTCAGTCCCTAAATATCAATCCTACAATTTCATTATATAAGGAGAGTTGTAAATGTAACTTTTTAGCGCATGGTACAAATATCAATCCTACAATTTCATTCGTTCCCTAACCTGATTTTAGCGCATGGTACAAAATTTTAATACTAATAATCAGTTGCAAACAATACTCTAAAAATTCAAATCAGACAACCGATCCAGCGGGGAACCAATAAGGACTCATGTTCGTTCGGATCAAAATTAGTCCGATTTAATAAGCTTATTTGAAAATTTCTATAACTTTAAGAAAAAATCAGGCACGCTATGTTATGCGGCAAGCCTCTTATGCAATTGTCATCGCATCCCATGGTTCCTTTATATAAGGAGAGTTGTAAATGTAACTTTTTATATAACGCCGATGTGGGATAATAATTAAGCGCTTAGCTTTTGTTTTGTATAAAAGAAAACTAAACCCTTTTTCTTATTACATAGTGGAACAAGGAATTCAATTTATACTTCACAAAACAACGGTTCCTTTCTTAGCAAATATTAAAGGACGCTTTTTAATTGTATTTTAAAGGATTTATGAACAAAACGGGTAACAAACTCTTGCTCATGTCCACATTTAGGTAAGTATGTTTTATTTGATCACTTTTGCCCATCGAACTTGTGGTGACCGTTAAACATAGGGTAATATGACCGGTGATTGTAGGTTTTCGCTGATTTGGGCATCAAAGTGAATTACGTGGCAATACCTAAAAGTTACGTGGAATTAACTTATATTACGTGGCGTTGGTATCCTATAACGTGGAAATTAAAGGTTTTTACGGGGTTTATTAACCCTAAAACCAACCGTCGATCGAATTCATCCCCACAAACACACTTCGTTACTCGTTACCCCACCCAAACCTCACGAACGATCGATCGAAGCATCATCGATGTCAGTGGGTTCTCTCCTCGCTGTAGATGTCCACCACAATGGTGTTTTCTCCCCCAAACCGTTCGGCTACTACGACGATGATGTAATATTAGTTCGTGATGTCGACTTCAATGCGATGGATTTTGCAGATTTCGTTAGTTTACTTAGAAAGCTTACAAAGTGTCAATGCAGAAACCTCTACTACTGCCTACCACATAAGTTATTGAGGGAAGGTTTGGGGGTAATTCAAAATGAAGGAGATTTCAGAGAATTCCTTGAGGTCGGCAATGGAGGTCAGGGAAAAAGAATCGACGTGTACGTGGATCACTACAATGAACGTGTATTTGATTACATTGAAATGGAAGATTCCGATGGTGCTGAAGATGTAGATGATGCAAACATTGAACAAGAGCCTGATCGATCCAATTTTTCAGATGCAATTACACCTGAACATGAAGAAGATGAGGTGGTGTCAATCCAGAAAAAGGTTGATGATCCATTTCTGAATGCTCTTTGCCCTGACCCGAATCTACTTCTTGAAGTCGGGACAAATGAAATAGAAGATGAAGGAGATGATGTGAAACCGGCTTATCCTGTACACGATCCAACCCAAGAATGGGACAAGATGGTACCTATCTTAGGTATGAAGTTTTCTGATCCTAGTGAACTTAAAACTTTATTGAGTAATTATGCTGTAAAAAATGGATACAACTTGTGGTATGAAAAAACTGATAAGGACAGGTTGCTAGCAAAATGTGGCAGAGGTACAACACACAAATGCCCGTTTAGACTGTGGGCCACTTGGATGACGGAGGAACATTCTTTTCAAATTAAGACACTAAAAGATACTCACACTTGTTCTAGGACATTCAAACTTGGAACAATTGTGAGTTATAAGTGGATTGGTAAACATTTTGTTAATGATATCTTGGAAAGACCAAAAATGAGCTTAAGGAAAATGAAAGCTTTGATTTCGAAAAAGTTTAATATAACTGTTAGTTTAGGGCAGTGTAGAAATGCAAAAAAGTTTGCATTGACTGAGATTGAAGGTTCTTTAATTGAACACTACGGAAGGTTGTGGGATTACGGTGAAGAAATTAGGAGGTCTAACCCAGGGTCAACAGTTAGAATGGAGTTAGACATTATGCCTGATTCGTCTAAGTACTTCTCAAAGTACTATGTCTGTTTCAAAGGAGTTAGAGATGGTTGGATTGAGGGTTGTAGAAAGGTGATTGGGATAGATGGCTGCTTCCTGAAAGGTATTTGCAAGGGAGAGCTTCTTGCAGCAGTTGGTCGAGATGGAAATAACCAGATCTACCCTATCGCGTGGGCTGTAGTAAATGTTGAGAATAAAGCTACATGGAAATGGTTTATTGACATTCTCATGGATGACATTGGAGGAGGCAATGGTGGCGGGCTTACTATAATTTCTGATGGACATAAGGTATTCTTTTTTATAATTTTACTTTTGAATTGACTTTTAAATTTGACTTTCATCTTTGTGACAGGGTTTAATAGAAGCTGTGAAAGAAAGGGTGCCTGAAGCTGAACATCGTCAATGTGCCCGCCACATCTATGCTAACTTCAAGAAGACGTATAATGGTGAACACTATAGAAAACTCTTTTGGGCTGCTGTTTACAGTACCACCATACAACAATTTGAAGCAACAATGAAAGAAATTCAACAACTAGACCCCACTGCATATGAGTATCTTAAGGAAAGGGAGCCGAAATCATGGTCAAGGGCCTACTTTCAAGAAGGGATGAATTGTGATGCTATGGAAAATGGTGTATGTGAAAGTTTTAATGGTATTATCAGGGATGCAAGAAGAAAGCCGATCATCACAATGTTGGAGGATATAAGGGTGTATGTAATGGATAGAATGTACAAGCAGAGGATGATGGGTTTGGATTGGGATTTGGAAATTTGCCCTTCAATTAGAAGGAAGTTAGAAGACATGAAGATAAAACAAAGGTAAATAATCTTGTGTTTTTGATTAACATTTGTTAATAATTTTTGGTTATTTCTGTTTTTAACATGGTTTTTTTGGATAGATTCTGGTGTGTTTACCCAAGTGGTTATCAACAGTTTGAAGTGAGATTAGGAAATCAAGCATTTGGTGTGGATCTAATTAGAAGGGTGTGTGAGTGTAGAAGTTGGCAGTTGAGAGGTTTTCCTTGTGTACATGGCATTGCTGCCATTGCATACTTAAATCATGACCCAGAGTCGTATGTGGCACCTTGTTTTACCAAACAAAGTTTTCTATCTTGCTACGCATACATTGTCCACCCTTTGAATGGTAGCTCTATGTGGCCAACACCTGGTTATGATAAGCCGTTGCCTCCAAAAAGTAGAAGACTACCAGGTAGACCAAAAGTTAACCGGAGAAAAGATAAAACAGAAGTAGAGAGCGGTGGTACACAGAGCAGGCACCGAGTCTCAAGAGCAGGAGGGATGCAAAGGTGTACAATTTGTATGGGAACTGGACACAAGAAAACTACATGTCCAACAAAAGGTATAATGTATTCAATTCCCTAATGGTATTACTCAGATATGTAACATTGATTTATTTTGCCAGGCACTGGAAGTGTACCTGTTCAAGAGCCTCATGAGAGCAGGACTGTCCAAGAAAGTGGAGAACCACATGAGAGTGGCACTGGAATTTCAAAGAAAGAAACTGGAGAACATCATGAGAGTTGCACTGGAATTACAAAGAAAGAAACTGGAGAACCACATGAGAGTGGCACTGGAATTACAAAGAAAGAAACTGCAGAACCACATGAGAGTGGCACTGGAATTACAAAGAAAGAAAGTGGAGAACCACATGAGAGAAAGAGGAAAGCTTCAGAGCGTTTAACCTTGCTTGCTCTAAGTAAGAAAGTAGTTCCAAAAGATGCAAGCGGGTGTAGTGAAGACAATCCCGTAACTTTATAATTTTCTAGTAGAAAAAACTTACTTTGTGCAATGTACTTTGAATGACAGTTTGGTCATGTAATTTGGTCGGTCTAATGTATGTTGGTAATGTACTTTGGTCGGTCTAATGTACTTTGGTAATGTACTTTGAATGACATTGTACTTTTTGGCAATTAAGTTCCATGATTAAGTCCTTAACAGTTACCAATAACAGTTACCTTAACAGATTTGGCAATTAAGTTCCATGATTTTGGTCTTTACAGATTTGGGTAATGTACTTTGGTCCTTAACAGATTTGGTCTTTACAGATTTGGTCCTTAACAGATTTGGCAATTAAGTTCCATGATTTGGTCTTTACAGATTTGGGTAATGTACTTTGGTCCTTAACAGATTTGGTCTTTACAGATTTGGTCCTTAACAGATTTGGCAATTAAGTTCCATGATTTGGTCTTTACAGATTTGGGTAATGTACTTTGGTCCTTAACAGATTTGGTCTTTACAGATTTGGTCCTTAACAGATTTGGCAATTAAGTTCCATGATTTGGTCTTTACAGATTTGGGTAATGTACTTTGGTCCTTAACAGATTTGGTCTTTACAGATTTGGTCCTTAACAGATTTGGCAATTAAGTTCCATGATTTGGTCTTTACAGATTTGGGTAATGTACTTTGGTCCTTAACAGATTTGGGCCTTAACAGATTATGGTCCTTTACAGATTTGGTCCTTAACAGTTACCAATAACAGTCCTTAACATATTATGGTCCTTTAAATTCCTTTACAGATTTGGTCCTTAACAGATTATGGTCCTTTACAGATTTGGTCCTTTAAATTCCTTTACAGATTTGGTCCTTATGGCAACGTACTTTGGCATTGTTTAGTAATATGGTAGTGTACTTTGCATTAATCTGGTAAGTGTGATATGGCAACGTACTTTTTAAAAGTGACAGTTACCATATTTATGACATTTTGGTCCTTGTCAAGATTTTTAAAAGTGAAAATGCAAAAATGAATAAAAGTGTTCAATTGAAATACATTTTGGTCCTTTTCATCTAACTAACGGGCATGGTCCTTATGAAAGCTCTAATTATGGTATTGTACTTTGCATTAATCTGATAACTGTCATGGCATTAGACTTTGGCTTTCTCTGGTCCTTTACACAATTGGTCCTTTACAGAATTGGTCATTTACACAATTGGTACTTTACAAAAATTTTCCTTTTCAGAAATGGTCCTTTACAGAAATGGCCCTTTACAAAATTTGTCCTTTACACAATTGGACCTTTATAGAAATGGTCTGAATACATTCATCACTTCAAAATATAACATTCCAAAGATTACATTGGATTAACAGCCACTTCAAAAGATTACATTGGATAGATTACATTCATTAACTCCTACTTAAAAAGACCAATTACATACATGATAATGAAAACTACCAACACAACCTTAACAGTAGCTTGATTCTTCTTTACTTCTTTCATCTCTTTTTTAAGCCCCAAAATCTCAGATTTGAGCTCTTCAATTTCATCCGATTCTGCCCATTCCCAAAACGTACACTTCCCTTCTGATTTCTACATTATCAAACCAAAATGTAAAGAGGTGAAAAAAATAAAAAATAATGAAGTTAGTGAAAGGCTAACCTGAAAAAATACATACCGGGCAGATCATGAACTTTTTCCCTGGGTGTTTTTCTGTCCTTGAGGTACGGATTCGAGCTGGAAGGCCACAGAAGCAAGGAGTAGTTTTGTGCCCTATCTGGGAGAAATATGAAGATGAAGCCGTCGACATTCAAACCGATTTTAGGGCAAATTGATCTGATTCTCGTATTATATCTTGTAACCGATGACTAGACAAAACACCATTGCCACGTAAGCTCCAAATCAGCGAAAACCTACAATCAACGGTCACATTACCCTATTTTAAACGGTCACCACAAGTTCGATGGGCAAAAGTGATAAAAAAAACATACTTACCTTAATGTGGACATGAGCAAGAGTTTGTTACCCGTTTTGTTCATAAATCCTATTTTAAATTCTAAAACTAACACTTGTCTTGCCATATTCACGTTTTAGAACAAATCCGGGCAAATATTATTGGTTATTTGTTTATCTATTAATTATAATTACTATAATAGATTAATAGGTGAAGCTAATAAATAGCTTTTATTTTTTGATAGTCTGACGCTGAATACGAAATAGCGGGCCCTATTTCATCGGTATCGCTACGTAGCGTATATGTAGCTTGTTGCTATTTCCCGCTATTCGCTATCGATAACACTAGTAGGGACTCAATAAGGTTCCTTCCAATTTTGTGATACTTTTAACTTATGGTAACTTTTTGATAACATGGGCATAATAGTTGTTATTATATCCCAAAGAACTAGTAGATTAGGAAAACGCTTTAGTTTCACTAGATATTGACATGTGACCTACATTGATGATCTTCCTTGTGATTAGGTACCGTTTAGATTGGTAATCGTAAGCTTTGTGATACTTTACTGATATTTGGGTGAAATCAATAAAATGTTGGAACTAGTAGGGATAAAAAGTATAAGATATCACCTAACACTGACATTCAGTCCTAAATAAGTTCCTTAAAAAATCAACATTGGCACATGTTTTATCGACGATTGAAATCTATCGCCTAATGATTATTCATCAAAAGTTAAAAGCGGGATAGTCTAGCGATACTGAACTTTGGTCACTAATAAGGTTCCTTCCAACTAGGGTTCACGACTAATTGATCAGCATTTTATATATCATATCTGTAACTAAATAATCAATCTCAAGGTCTAATTTCTAGTCCATTATAAGTGTCCATTTAAGTGTAAAACAATACATGTCTATTAGAGACTGAAATTCAGTCTTAAGAAAGTTTCCCTCCAAATGTCAATTTGGTGCAATTTTATCTAAGACTGAAATTCAGTCATTGATAAGTTTATTAAAAATCAAGATTGGCGCAACTTTATCAACGACTGAAATTTAGTCCCTAATAATTTCCCTCCAAAATTATAATTCACGATAGTCTATTCAAGACTGAATTTCAGTCCCTAATGTGTTTCCCTCAAAACCTAATCTGGCACAAACCTATCAGGGACTAAATTTTAGCCCCAATTTGATATAGTCAGTCTCTAATTATTCAAACATTAAAATCAGTCCTAGAAAGTATTGAGACTGATTTGTCAGTCTCAGATACATGGTATCAAGGACTGATTAATCAGTCTATAATATTTTAGTAACAGATGCCTATTTTTCTTGTAGTGACGGATTCCGGTAGTTGCTCGGGGGACGGTTGTTGTGTTTCTTGTTGTTGTTGCGAAGATTGGAATTGACCTTGAAATTGTGGAGGAAATGCGTTTGGTTGGAACGGGAACGGTTGTTGAAAAAAGTTTTGTTGGAACGGTTGTTGAAACAAATTTTGTTGCGGAATGCCGGTTCCTTGTTGTAGCAGGTTCATAAACGAACCGGTTGGTGAATCGAGAGACGGGTATTGTCGGGAAGTGTTTTGGTTTTGGTTGTGAGGAGAGTTTGGATCCATTTTGGTTTGTGTATGTGTGAAAATAGATGTAAATTTTTATAAATGTATATATATATATATATATATATATATATATATATATATATATATATATATATATATATATATATATATATATATATATATATATATATATATATATATATATATATATATATATATATAAATGGTTTGAAATTTTAAAAATTAATTTTTTTTTATTAAACGGTCGAAACCAACAGCTAGCATCTTCAAACGGTCGAATTTTGTGGCGTTGCCCCGCGTTGCCCACACCACGCTCACCCACATCCACGCCACCCACGCCAAGGGGGGGCGGTGTGCCACGCCGTTGCTTGATGCCACGTGGTCCCTACGCCTTGTGCGTGGTACGTACTCCGCATAGCCTTAATGCAAAGTACGTTGGAAGACAGTTTAGCATTCACTTACCTTTTGAAGAAGTTACATTTGTAAAAACAAATAGAGCCTATTTCAACGAGCTACGCGTAGAACAGATACTACATTGTAGAAGTTTATTGATGAAAATTTTTGTTTGAAGTTTAAACATGGAAATTTTATATTCAACCCCTTCCCGTCTACAATACCTGTGATTATCTACTACTAAGAGTTGTTCATAAAATAACATTAACCTTTTTATTCCAGACATGCATCTACAAGTACATGGCAAACAAAGTGTTAATCAAACATGCTTACAACAAACAATCGAATCAGGCTTTCCAAGATGACAATGGAGGAGTATCGGCATCCTTATACGTTGCAATACCAGCACCATATCTGTCCCCCTTCACTGAATCAGCTGAAGCAATGGCTTCGAGTTCAGCCATGTCTTCTGGTGTTAACTTCACAGATAAAGCTCCAATATTCTGTTCAAGATTCTCAATCTTAGTGGTTCCAGGAATGGGCACCACATCGTTACCCTGGTGGTGAACCCACGCCAATGCTAGCTGCGATGGGGTGCACCCCTTTTTAGCCGCCATCTCATTCACCCTCTCGAACATGATCTTGTTATGGTCAATATTTTCAGCTTGGAACCTCGGCATATACTACAAAATAATAAAGTTATATAATTAACCCCATTTCACCTAACAACATATATTTTTTTTAAGCATATATAGGTTTATGTTTAACATACCCTACGGAAATCACCATCTTCCAACTTCTCGAGCATCTTTGGACCAGAAGAGAAAAATCCCTTTCCTAGAGGACTGTATGCAACAATCCCGATCCCAAGTTCTCTACAAGTAGGAATGATTTCTTCTTCAACGTCTCTTGTCCACAATGACCATTCCAGTTGTACGGCTGTTATTGGGTGCACAGCATGAGCTCTTCTGATGGTTGAAGCCGATGCCTCCGATAATCCAACGTATTTAATCTTTCCTTCTTTCACCAGCTCCTTTAATGCTCCCATCTAACAAGAAAAACAACAGATTTAGGATATCGACGATGAATTTAACGACTGCAAGAGAAGGATTGTGTAAAGAGGAGGATATTAATTAACCGTGATTTCGATAGGAATAGTATTGTCAATCCTGTGCTGATAATACAGATCAATACAATCGACACCGAGTCTCTTCAAGCTAGCTTCACATGCATACTTTACATAGGCCGGATCTCCGGAGACCTCGAATGAAGGTTTGATCCCAAATTTTGTAGCGAGGTCCACCTTCTCCCTCATCCCTCCCTTCAAAGCCTGAACTTACAAATTGTTTGATAATTAATCGACACAAGAAGTAATAGTTACAGCCTAAATTCAGTAAATCGAAAATCTTGCAAGTATTTGTGAGCGCTAATTGATCAATTAAGCTAGTAATAGTAGAAGAAAGTTACCTTGCCGATAAGGATCTCGTTGGTTTCAGGGCCGTAGACGTCGGAGGTGTCGAGGAAGGTAATTCCGGCGTTAATGGCGTGATGGATTAGCTTGATCATGTCAGGTTCAGGTTTGGGGGCTCCATAGTAAGCGGACATGCCCATACAACCCAAACCCTGAGCTGATACCTCAAAACCCTGTGAACCCAGTTTGACTCTTCGTACTCCTGTCATTTTCGAACTTTGATCTTGTTCTAGGATTGATTGATGAAAGCAACGACAGGCGGATTCTTCATATAAGAATTGAGAAGTGGGTAGTTGGTAGGATCTCAATAGGCCACGTAATCAACTTTTTATCTATAAAACTATAGAAGAAATCATAAATGTATACAACGTTTTAAGTTAACTAAATGTTGATTTTCTTCAGAAAAGATACAACAGAATAAATATAAAATTATTTCTCCAGATTCTTTGGGTGTCGGTCCGCATGAGTATTGCGACTTTTACCCCTACAAGACTACAGTAACCATGTGACTAAATCGGATGGAGCGGGGAAGATTCTTTTTTAAAGTTTTATTTATTTATTTATTTATTTATTATTTATTTATTTATTTATTCAAAATAAGAATAGAAAAACAAACCTATCGATTGTAATTGGTGAATTTAAACTTTTTTGCAATAATATCAGCTTACACAAAATTTCAAAAATGGTCTATGCAGATTTGAAAGGGAAAATGACTTATAAGGGTAATTATGTTTCAAAATTGTTCAAAAAACACCATCCAATTTTGATCTGTTCAAAAAACACCATCAAAGTAAGGTCTTTGTACAAAAAACATCATCCAAGTAAGGTCTTTGTACAAAAAACACCATCGAACTACATGTTTTGTTCAAATTTACCCGATGGTAACCGGCTCTTGCAGGTTAAATGATGACTTGGCCGGTCACCAAGTATTAGGCCAAGTCATCCTTTAACCTGCAAGAGCCGGTTACCATCGGGTAAAATTTGAACAAAACATGTAGTTCGATGGTGTTTTTTGTACAAAGGCCTTACTTGGATGGTGTTTTTTGTACAAAGGCCTTACTTGGATGGTGTTTTTTGAACAAACCAAACTTAGATGGTGTTTTTTGAACAGTTTTTAAACATAATTACCCTTATAAGTCATTTTCCCGATTTGAAAGAGTAAACCGCTTTGCAAAACAATACACAATTGGTCTCTTTTCAAAATGTTGCATGTTTACTACTTTTTGGTAACTCTACTTACGTTTGGCCGTTAGGCATGTGAAAAGACATTTTCCCCCACTTTTTGGAAATATATTATTTTCTTTGTTTTTAACATATTATTATTTTGTATTTTTTAATGAGTTAATTGCAAATTTGGTTTATGTAGTTTGTCAAACCCTTGTTCATACTTGATTCAACTCCAACCTCATCACTTTTGTTGTCCAATTCATCAAAGACAAACTCTTCTTTTATTAGAATCCACCCTCAACACCGGCTTCGATTCCCGCTGTGATGATTTTCCATTGCAAGGACTATATTCGTAGAATCTTAAATCTTTTTTTTAGAACGGCTAGTCGTAGAATCTTAAATCTGACTGTTGTTCCTAGGACCGTGTAAATTGCACGAGAACCAACACTAAAACCAGAATTATCACCGAGCTCCAACTAGACATTGTCCCCTACTTCGTTTTCTTAATTTAAGCGACAACAGTCTCCATGGTTGTTTTAGTTCTGAAGTTGGTAAGCTTTGAATCTCAAATCATTTAAGTTGAAGGATAATTTTCTCACTAAAACTACCCACAAGAGATTGGAAATTTGGCGAATTTAATGGAACTTTGGTTAAAAATTACAAAAGATCGGAAATTTGGCAAATTTATAGTAGAAAATGTGAAGGATTTATAATCCGTACATTTGTCTATAAATTATTTCTCTCTGCAAATCTCGGCCCACATAGAAAGCTTACCCAATATGATGACACTTGACCTGAACAACAGTTCATGGGTCCAATCCATAATTGATTCAAAATTTAAGCAAGTTAGAAACCCTTTTACTACAAATTAACATGCTCATAAGAGAAATGACAAGTTATTCAATACTAGAACCTTAAAGAAAATGTTTATTGAAGGAAAAGGTAATCGTTTGTTGTGGAATAAAGAATAAAAATTGTTCGAAATGTATGCTAGGACAAATATCATTCATGTTCTTTAGTCAAATTGGAACAAACCTAGAAATTAGCTCTATCCTTGTTAGATCTGTAAAATAGGGTGTTGGATATAATGTGCAGGATATAAAGAATTTGCTATAGTGCTGATTATATATAAGAATATAGGGTCACACATTTATAGTTATAAAAGGGGTTTAAAAATAATATTATATTTATATGTTATATCTATTATTTATCAACTAGAGTAAATAAGTAGATAAATTTAATTGTTTGTCATTTATTAATCAAAATTAATTAAATGAAAGAGTTTATCTAATAAGAATTAGATAAATGAGAATATTTAATAAGTCATATTACTCATTAAGGTACTTAGTTAGACAAACGTTGTTTATCTAACTGCATGGTTTGAATAGGCTTTCGAAAGCCCACCCAATAGTCTAAGTAATCAATGTATGAAGATTACTATTACAGAAACGAGCAACATAAGTTGTAACCATAATCCTCTCATTCCTTCCCCCACTATCGATGATTTTCTATGTCTATTCCCACTTTAAGTCAATAGTTTCATCAAGCGAATACGGAATGGATTTTATTGGATTGGGAACTTAAAATAGGTGTAAAAGAGAAAAATTGACCAAATTTGAGTCAAGTGGGAGATGTAATGGTTTTGGAGAAGACAGAGTTCTACTTTGGTTTTGATATGGTTTTGTAAGTATATATGACAGCCAATCTGAAGCAGAGCAAGCTTGATGTGTGCCATTTACACGGGATTCCCCATAGTTATTTAAGTACCCTAGTATTCGACTTGATTTATATACCTTTTGTGTCGATTAAATCATTTGGTTTTTAGAATTCAGGCATATGTATCATTAAATAACTAATTGGATGAATTGTACTTACGTGAATAAGAAAGATCCAATGGTCTAATAAAGTTAAAGAAGTAGAAAATGAAAATTCGTAGATAAGGAGAAAGGAAGAAAACTAAAGGTAACATTTTCAAACCAAGTTCCCCTTATACTTTTGTTATGGCAAACATGAGCAGTAACACATATACATAACACACACACACACACACACACGTAGATGATATTGTGTAAAATTTATGGATTTTGAGAACGCAAATGAAGAGTTTTATGATGTAAGCAACAAGAATGATAGAAGGACTCCTCAAATGACATGGGTTGACTCTATAAAGTACAAGTATGTTAACCTTCTATATGTAATTTAGATTTCAAAATAATGCGTAGCTAAAAACTAAAAAAAAAAAAAAGGTTTTGATCAAAATTAAATTTTTGAACAATATTTTTTTTTTGTTAATCAAGTGTTTGTATTATTACAATATTCCATTGTTTTATAATCTTTTGAGTATAATTAATCTTTGTATCTATTTATTAGCCTCATATACAAACAACATGTTGTCACACTCCCAAACCACGATGGCGGAATCGTCTGAGGGCGGAACGGGACATAGTATCACAACCATTGCATACATTGAAACATAAGTAGATAAACAACCATCATACATTATAATTGGAAATGTACATTGTTCAAACGGTATTGTTTCAACCCAATTACAATATCATAACGAAATAAGTAAAAGAGACGGCTTCGCGTCCCATTCCAAAAGGTTAGTCGGACCTGACTAATTGTTACCTGAGAATACAAGTAGTTTGAAAGAGTGTCAACATTACGTTGGTGAGTTCATAAGATTTTTGTATGAGAAAATCCATAGTCTTTTTTCCTTGTAAAGAGATAGTGTTTGAAACCAGAAAATCCAATATTTTCTTATAAATGAGTCGTAGTCTTAAAAACCCAAAGACCGAAAATGTATAAGTGTTCTATACTTGAAAATAGTATTACGTAGTCTTATTCTTGTACAAAACCATGTAAATACATGTTTATTCGTAGATTAATTGTAGATCTAATTCCGTAAAACCTTTACGTAGGTAAAATCGTACTTTTATTTGTATCTTACTGAATTGTAGTTTTAATTTCCATAAAACCAGTGTGTATAAGTAAAACCATACTTATATTTTTAACTTGTTAGAATGTAGTTTTAATACCATAAAACTCGTTTGTATAAGTAAAACCGTACTTATATTTGTATCTTGATAAAATGTGGTTTTAATCCCATAAAACCCGTATGTATAAGTAAAAACCATACTTATATTTTGTGTAGAGCAACATGTAGTTCATGTGAGTTATTATAACCTTGCTGTGACTAGTATGTAGGCCTGCCACGACGTTCTTCAGGCATCGTAATGTTAAGACATTTGTCACCACAGACCTGCCGGTCTAGCTGTAGCTAGCAGCTTAGGTGCGGGATTGTCAGTCCCGTATAGATCTATACACAACTATCTCGCTCATGAATGATTAATGTTATAATCCAGGACTTAGTGCGTACATCTTTCAGTACTGTGAAAAAATGTCTCACATAACCACCCAACGTAATGTTTTATCCTAGTTCGTACTAAAATGAAAACCCTTTTGTATTTGTAATTATCAAAATGTACATGATAATTATAGTATGTAAATATACTGAAAACTCATTTACGTTTGTAATTATTAAATTGTCCATGCTAATTATAGTATGTAATAATTATATATTTATATAATTATCTTTAGTATTTCTATCGTATCTTTGTCGTTCGTTCCATAAATTATACCAATTATAATTTATATAAATGTTTTCGTTGTGTTAACGTATTTAAGCCTAAAAGATGTCAATGAGTTGAAAAGTATAATTTCTTATATCTACGGCACTAAATATACTAATAAGATAGATTTAAAGTTTATCAACATGTCATGGCAAGAAATTTGTTTTAGTCATCTTACATAAGTAATTGCAACATTTTAAATCTTGTCATTTTGTTAAAATGATGGTAATCTTTCCAAATTGTCATTTTTCATACACATTATTTTGAATATAGTCATTTTTGTTTAAAATACCAACTTTCTTGTAAAAATATCATTTACCAAGTTTATTATGACGTTATAAGTCTAAATAGTCGTTATCACGTCAAATTGACGTGCTTTTTATAAATCACTAGAAAAGTCGTATTTCCGGTCACAAAAACATACTATTCCTATAATAGTCTATTTTTAGTATACCGTTGTAATAATCATATTTTTACGAACAATAACGAAATAACTTATTTAGATGATTATAAATAACATCTTTTAAGATATTTCCCACAAAAATGGTGTAATAACTTGGTTATAACCATTTTTGTTAGAGAATAGTGTTTCCGGTTACAAAAACGTAGTTTTTACTAGTTTTCGTTTTTATGACGTTTATATTAAAGATCTAGTATTTTTACACAACTTATTTATACTTTTGTAACTTTTACACAAACATAATACATCATAATGTTCGTAATACATAGATCTAACCATATTTCATGTCAAAAACGTTTTTACACAACTACCAGTTTTATAAACTTGTGTAAATCATTATTTATAATATATAAACACATATAAACTTGTGTAAATCATCATTTTTAACATTTAAACTTGTATTCTCCCCCTAAAAGTTTAGAAAAGACGAAAATGAGGGGTATGAACTCACCCTTGATGCGTGCTTTACTTAAAAATAAGGTTGTTCTTGCGGGATTTACGGTAGAAGACAAGATCTAAGCTTCGGAGCTCGAATGACCCTTGGACAAAGCTATTATCCAACGGGTTTAGGTAGATGTTAGTGTGTGTAAATGAGATAAAAGTGATGTAATAAGGTTTAAAATCACTAAAGAAAAGTATTTTACCAAAATGGAGTGAATTACACTTGAAATGGTGGTGGTTTGAGGTGGTTTATGGTGACTTGTGGTGGTGGGTGGAGAGATGAGAGGAAGAGAGTGATGAAGATGATCAGATATTGAGAGAGATAGGGAGAAGTGTTGGATGAAGTTGTGTTCAAATGAGTAATTTCCAAGCATTTTATTAGATTTTTAAAGATTTTGTGTTTATTTGTTTAATAAAAGAAATCAACTCTAGCCTTGATGCCTAGATATGGAATAGTACTCTCCAAGATCATGGTGTGATGGGGAGCTTTCAGCTGATGGGGGGGGGGGGGTAGGGGGTGGGGTAGGGTGGGTAAATTTTTATAAAAATGACAATCTACTTATATAAATATGTGATTTTTGTAAAATCGTAAGACGTTTTAGTGAAATTTTATGAGTTTTTGACGAAACGAAGTTCTAAATAAATATTTTGTATAAAAACATTGGCAAAAATTTATTTTGATTGAATTATAACTCGTTAGACGTTGAAATACGCGTTTAAACGCAGTATTCTTCCGATTTCGCGATTTTCGGCATTTTACCGAAAATTGTATTTGGCTTTGAAATTAAATACTAGATAGTATTACGTTCCATAATATATGATTTGTTATTTCATATTTGATGTTTAAGTCACCACATTTTGTATTTTAGGTCCAAACCCTGTGTACATTTATCCGTTCACAGCGGTTTAACTGTTGTAACTTTCACATACGAACTCCGTTTTCGACGTTCTATATATCCACAGGTTCGTATTTACGAATACATCGTTTTATGAATATTATTATTCTCAAAATAATAATTGTACGATTATCGAATTTTTACGTTATAGTAGTTTAATATCCGTATTTTCTGCGTTTACTCGATAACTATTTTGAATAGCGTACGTAGTATTATAATATCTAATAATACATCGTAAAATTATGGAAAAATTACTTTTCAACATAAGGATTAACATACGCTTCATTCGACTACAGTTGACTTTCGTTGACCAAAATTTACAATTGTCACACATGTCTTGGAATTAGAAGAATATAATCTTAAGTAAAGTTTTATACTTAACCATCCGATGTTTTTCTTTTCAACTTTTGTTACAAGAACCACACAGATCGTGAAGGGTCCCATATTTGAGCATGGACTCAGTTGGTGTAATAACCACAATATTTTAGTTCAACTAAAGCGGCAACATTGTGATAACAAGCATGCTACAGAATTAGACTGCACTTCTCTACTTTGAGGATTAGGTTCAACCTTCAATTCTACGCACCAGAATATACACTGTTACTCTTCAATTCTTCTACTGTATGTGAAATGTATCCACCAAAAACTCATGTGGTAACATGTCTAAATAATTGATATTTCTGGAATCATTCTTAGCATCTTGAATGTTGAAGAAATTGCTATTCTGGAATCAATCTACGCTTCTCGAATACAAAGCCATATTCATAATTTTTTTCATTCTGATATAGACCTGCAAATCATTTTGAGGGGTGGAGGTGAGAGATAGAACACATAGTAACAAAATTTGGGTAAGTGATGGAATGTTAATAAATTATCGAGGCCTTTTTAATTGAAATTATTGTCATCTATTGTCTTGTAAAGTGGTGTTTTGGATTGATTATTAGAACTATGTCACAAATGATCATATATGCAGTCTTAAACACCCTCAAAACTGTTACCTGATGTATCAGAATGCAATAGACAAATAAACATATCTAGTAATAAACCCCAAAGCACACTCACTCAAGAACATAGTGGTTGAATGTCAATTATTTGTTGTAGCATTTTATCAAACAGTTAGTATGCGTTATTAAAAAGAAAAGTCATATTCTTTACATTACTTCATCACTCACCCAAATTATATATAAACATATAAAAACAAATCCCAACATAAATTGGTAAGAAAAATCAGAAACAAAATTACGAAACTTATATATCGTTAGTATCATTTTAATTTCTTGTCACGGGTAGTAACAAAATCAAGAGATGCTCAAGAATCAAGAAAATTTATGAACCTGAAATAGGAAAACATACGCTAGCAGAGAGGGTGGTCGGTGATTTAGGCAGATCAAAGTCGTGAGTAGAGTCGTAGATTCGTACCCGCTGTTGTTTGGCTACTTGTTCCCTGAGTTTGCTTCCATTTTCGATATTCCAATTCAAAATCGAACTTGCTTTCGAAGTAGATGAATCACGCAGTGATCAAAAACTCTGATTTTGTTGTTAGATTGAATAAGCTTGTTGTTTACGCGTAGGGAAGAAATTGGCACGGCGCTATTGTTTGGCTACTTGTTCCCTGAGTTTGCTTCCATTTTCGATATTCCAATTCAAAATCGAACTTGCTTTCGAAGTAGATGAATCACGCAGTGATCAAAAACTCTGATTTTGTTGTTAGATTGAATAAGCTTGTTGTTTACGCGTAGGGAAGAAATTGGCACGGCGGAAAGAGGTATGAACGACGCAGCACGAAATTTAGAGCTTGTGGTGTTGTCTAATTGAGAATTGCTGGCGGATTCTAATGTGCCGATGGAAACTTGATATAAGGAAGGTGATAAATATAGTCAGTTACTTGATTACCATGATTATAGACTCAATTTACCATAATTATAGGTATTAATTTTAATTTCATTAATTAATTTAAATACCAATTGACCAAAAAACCCTTAGTGATTCTAGGCTTCTGATTTCTGATTGGGTCTTACGTCCATACAATAACTATAGTTTTTAATATATCCTAACTCTATATATATATATATATATATATATATATATATATATATATATATATATATATATATATATATATATATATATATATATATATATATATATATATATGACTCATATACTACTGTTGGATGATGATGGTCGTTTAAAAACATATGACAGGGATGTTTTTCGTCAAGCCATCATGATTCATCCATGAAATCATATACATTAAATTTTTGCAATAATAACAAACATAAAGAAAAGGAAGAAGTTTACCACACATAATTGTTGGAGGATAATCTTTTTGAACCCAAAAGAGAGTTCTTCTCTTGATAGTCACGCACCAAAGTGTCGATACTTTTCTTGTGGATGCTATTCCACACAATGAGCAAATAAATGCACTAACTCCCCAAACCCTAGAACATCCCACAATATATGTGTATGTTTTTTGCGTTCTCCAGTGAATGTAAGAGAGAATCAGAGGGGAATTAATAAGGGTGTTTTAGGCATGATAATGAGTTTAGAGATTATGTTCTTACCTTTATCTTTTAGCTTGCTAATTCAAATTTAAATTATATGTTAAGCATATATTATCCAATTCAAATTAATTACAATTTAACCCCTTAACTTTACTAGTTTCTAATTAAGTCACCATTAATGTGATGAATTAATAAAATTAGTCCCTTACAAATGTCTTCTTCTCATTAGACATTGGATGTTACTTTATGTCTAACATACAAGGCTCATGCATCATTAGCAATATTAGTAACTTGTTGTGTTAGTGGGCATATTTCCAACAATTAGATCTATAAAAAATCTATTATTGTTGATAGTTTATCTTTTCAATATTTAGAGTTTAACTAGACTAGTTCTTCTAATGAATCTAATATAAATGTCTTTTCAACCACCCTAGGAGTTTCGATGAAGCTAGAAAATATAATTATTAGCCACGAATGAAGAGATAGAATATCTTCGTCAAAATAAGACTTAGATTATTAGGCTGGGGGGAGTGGTGGCGAGCCATCCCCCTCGCTAAACCAGCCACGCTGGTTTCTCTTTGCGAGTTCGTCGAAATATTGGCGAGGAATCCATCGGCGAAGACGAAAGGCGAGGGTGGCGGTGTGGTTTGGCGAGGTCGGCGAGGCTTCAACGAGCATTTTTGGCGAGAGTTTGGCGAGGGTTTGGCGAGGCCACTCCCTCCAGCCTTATGAACTAGTAGGGTGCATATGGGTATACAAAGTAAAATACAAAGCTAGTGGTGAAATAGATAGGCTAATGGCAAGGTTATTTTCTAAAGGATATAACCAAAAGGTTGGATTGATTATAAGTGGACGTTATCCATGGTTAAAAAGTTTGTGACTATTAAGTGTATTCTTTACCTTGTTGTGTCTAATAATTTGACTTTGTTTTAGTACGATGCAACTCACATATTTCTTTATGGAGATTTAGAGGAAGATATCTCCATGACTCTTCCAATTAGTTATCATACAAAAGGCAATCAAACATTATGCAAGCTTCTAAAGTCCTTATACGACTTGAGATAGACCCAAGGAAATGGAATGAGAACTTCACATGTTAATTGAAAGTATATCGATTTATGCAGAGTTTGAACAATTATTCCTTGTTTACATGAGTGTGTCTATATATTTGTTAGTATATGTAGATGATAGGTAATAATCTCTGTTAAATTGAAAAAGTTAACATATTTCTTAAAACAAAATTTTTGATTAAGAATCTTGATATTTTGAGATTTTTCTTTGGGAACAAAAAACAAATCACATGTTAAACAAAAGACTTACAGTGTCGATTAAACATTCTTACAGGAAAACGAGGTCAGATGCATGTATAGCAGCACACAACGAAAGAACATGCTCAGAGCATTGATCAAGATTTCCAATATGACAATGGAGGAGTCTCGGTGTCCTTAAATGTTGGAATACCATCCCAATATCGACCACCCTTCACTGAATCAGCTGAAGCAATGGCTTCAAGTTCAGCCATATCTTCTGGTGTTAACTTCACAGATAAAGCTTTTATGTTCTGTTCAAGATTCTCTATCTTGGTGGTTCCTGGAATGGGCACCACATCATTTCCCTGGTGGTGAACCCACGCCAATGCTAGCTGCGATGGGGTGCACCCCTTCTTTGCCGCCATCTCATTAACCCTCTCGAACATGATCTTGTTATGCTCAATATTTTCAGGTTGGAACCTCGGCAGAAACTACAAGAAGAAATTTTCAAACCTGATATCAATGGCCTCTTCGTTGGTAAATTGGAATGGAAGGTAGCATGATGCAAAATACAATAAAAAAAAAAAAAAAAGGGAAACCAACAAACCTTACGTAAGTCACCATCTTCCAACTTCTCAACCATGGTTGGACCAGAAGAGAAGAACCCCCGTCCTAGAGGACTGTAGGTAACAATCCCGATCCCAAGTTCTCTGCATGTAGGAATGATTTCTTCTTCGACGTCTCTTGTCCACAAGGACCATTCCAGTTGTATGGCAGTTAATGGGTGCACAGCGTGGGCTCTTCTGATGGTCGATGCAGATGCCTCCGATAATCCAACATATTTAATCTTTCCTTCTTCAACCAGCTCCTTTAGTGCTCCCATCTAACAAGTAAAACAAAAGATCTTAGAGAACAATATGAATGGATGATGAATTTCATGCAGGACTGCATAAATATAATCAATATTAGTAAGAGAAGGATCGTGTAATTAAAGAGGAGTAAATTTACCGTGATTTCGATAGGCACACGATTGTCAATCCTGTGCTGATAATACATATCTATACAATCAACGCCAAGACGCTTTAAGCTAGCTTCACAAGCATGCTTTACATAGGCTGGATCTCCGGAGACCTCCATATGATTACTGCTCTCGTACATGAACCCAAACTTGGTAGCAAGCTGCACTTTCTCCCTCACCACTCCCGTCAAAGCCTGTAAGACAAAAAAATTGTTCGCCAATCAATGTATATAAGAAACGATATATACTAAAACCGTAAGTTGACTGAATCGAAACATGAAAAGACTCCTGTGTTCTACCATCTTAAAATTAATTGGCAAAGACAATTTGATCAAGGTAAGGTAAGATGTAGTTACTAAGCTCGTAATAGTAGAAAATTAATGTTACCTTGCCGATAAGGATTTCGTTTGTTTCAGGACCGTAGATGTCGGAGGTGTCCAGAAGGGTAATACCGGCGTTAACGGCGTGCTGGATGAGCTTGATCATGTCAGGTTCAGGTTTGGGTTTTCCATATAAATAAGACATTCCCATACAACCCAAACCCTGAGCTGATACTTCAAACCCCTGTGAACCCAGTTTCACCTTACGAACTCCTGCCATTTTCGAACTTTGTTCTTCTTCTACGGATTGACAAAGGAACGCTTGATAGATTACTTCATATAGGGAGTGAGAAGTAAAATTTACGACGTAATTACGTTTTAATAATAAAATTAACGACGGATAATATATAACTTTATGTTATAAATGTACATAGCGTTTTTAACTATAAAATATATATATGACTGTTGGTTGTATACGAGTACTCTTCAACGCAAGTTGTTTAGTTTTTGTATATTCATGACATTATTCAATTAAAGGGCTGACATTGATATAGTAAAAATATGATCAGTTTTGGTTTTTTCTTTTCAGTTCACATAATCAACTTTTCTCCAATAATTTAATAACAACCAAAATCAAAAGTTCTACGTGATTGGTGGTTTGGTTGGTTTTTCAATGAAAGATAAGTGTTGATAGATAACATGTAAATGTGGACAGAAAATTTACAGAAAAGTTAACATGTATGTGTTTTTTAATGATGTGGCCTGCACACAAAGGAGAATACACAAAACTTAGCATTCAAGTGTCCTTTTCAATGATGCGGCCTGCATACGAAGTAGACAAATGAGGTCGGATGCACCGGGTTTTTACCCATGTGGGCTGCAGGTTGTGAGTTCGACTCCCATTGGGAGCGTTGCGAAAACGTAATTGTCTCACACCTCATATGGGCACATGTGCGGATTTTTCCCTGGAAATCCCCTTGGGGGCTGGGTTTACCCGCTTTGTGGAGCTCGAACTCGGGGTCACCTGTGAAATATTCGGGTGAGGCTTCCGCTTATATATCGTTTGCCGTTTCCAAAAAAAAAAAAAAAAAAAAAATGAGGTCGGATGCAATAATTTCAAAACATAAGTATATGAGTACTGTTACTACATGTATCATTTTATTTTTATCTTTTATTTTTCTATTTTACGTATACTTAGCACATGCATCGATCCCCTATGACTTTTAGTTAGTTTTTTCTTTTTACTTCATGCATCTCCAATTAAATTTTCTTTTGTTTTGTAATTTATCATTTTTATTATTAGATTATTACTAAAGCAAATTTTATAAAAACTATTGGATTTGCAAATATTTTCTAATTTAACCATCGAAAAAACTTTTTATGTTAACTTCTTTGTTTTATTTTTTAGAGAACCCACTAAATAAAACCTCGGATTCAATAAAAACTATTACATTTGAATTTTTTTCAGTGTAACCACTCGAATAATCATTTTTTATTATTTAACTTGTATATTGTTGATCCTTTCTTTTTACAAATTTTAGTAGTGAATGTTCAAATTTTAACTTATGACATCATATATTAGGACATAAATTATAGAACAATTAAATGCATGCCTAAACAAGGGATAATTTCTTATAATAAATATCATAATGAAAAGTGTGACATCTATAAGAAAAATTGAGAAGGAAACCTTTTCCCATCATTGATAGGGACATTATAATGATTCAGTTTGTTCATTCAGACATTTGTGAACGGAATGGACAACTAAGTATATGAGGAAATAGATATTTCATAACTTTTATTGATGATTGTTCCAAATATACTTATGTATATTTATTAAGATTAAGGATCAAGCTTTTGATGCATTTGAAAGATTCAAGGATGAACTAAAGACTCATAGGGTGAAAAGATTCAAATACTAAGAAGTAATAGAGGTGGACAATATTTTCCAATATAATCATCATTCTTTTGTTGGAGTCATTGATTAATCCGTCAAATGACTGCTCCATATTCATCACAACGGAATGGTGTGCTTGAAAAGAAGAATAGAGTATTGCAAAATATGCTTAATGCTATGTTGGTAAATGAAAATTTACCCTATAATATGTGGGGTGAAGCATTTCTTACAACTTGTCATGTAAGCAATAAAGTAATATCTAAGAAACTCAAAGTAGCTCCCTATGAAATCTGGAAAGGTAGAAACCCAACATAAGTTATTTCAAAGTCTAGGGATGCTTGGCTTATCATAAGGTTCCCCTACCTAATATGTATAGACTAGGGCCTAAAGCTTTGAAAAATGTGTTTGCAGCCTATGCAGAAAACTCCAAGGCATATCACCTTTTGGATTTGGATACCAATGCTATTATTGAATCAAGGGATGTTGAATTTTTTGAGAATAAACTACGACATCATTCAATAAACTTGGGTCAAGATGTCTCTCATACTCCACAAATTACTCTTATTCGAAAAGTTGGCTCAAGTAATAAGAGATAATAACTTAAAACTTCTAGTATACCAAGTATACGTGAAAAGACGGAAAAGATAATAATCTTGGCCCAAATTTTATCAACTCTCAAGCTATTGTATTCCTAGTTGAAGGTGATAGGAATAACAAAGTCTTGAATAAAATGACCATTCTATTGCATGTAGAAGATGCACCAAAGACATATTAGGAAGCCATAACTTCCATAAATGTTGCCTTTTGGAAGGAGGATATCAATAATGAAATGGATTCCCTTATTAGCAAATGGTACTTGGGAAATCTTGGATTTACCTCTAGGATCTAAAGCAATTGTCTGCAAATGGGTATTCAGAGTTAAGAAAATATAGATGGTTGTAAACAAAATTTCAAAGCTAGATTGGTCATTTAGGGTTTTTGTCAAAGACATGGAGTATATTACTTGGATACATATGTCATAGTTGCTAGAATAACATTAATAAGAATAGTCTTTGCTTTAGCTTCTATTCATAATTACCTCTACATCAAATGGATATAAAAATAGCCTTTTGAATGGGGACTTATATGAGGAATTTTACATGAGGCAACCAAAGGGTTTTCTGTTACTAGGTAATGAGAATAAAGTATGTAAACTTAAGAAATCCTTGTATGGGTTGAACCATACACCTTATCAATATCATGAGAAATTTGATGTTGCTATACTTTCAAATGGTTTCTCTCATAATTCAGCAAATAGATGCATTTATTCCAAGTTTACTCAAGAATATGATGTTATCTTATGTCTTTAATTATATGGATGATATCCTTATTGTTGGAAACAATATGCAATGTATCAATGAAACTAATAAATTTCTATCTTCATGTTTTTTTTTTTTTTTTTTTTTGGAACGGAAAATATAATCCTATATATTTAACCTACTCCTAAGTTACAAATTAATTTCCACCTATGCCTCTAACGAGGCTTGAACCCTCAACCTCAAGGAGGGAGGGCAACACCGGTACCGTTGGGCTACAAGCCCTTTGGTTCTATCTTCATGTTTTAGATGAAAGATTTGAATGAGGTGGATACCGTCGCTGCATTATACACTAGAAGAAACGGATATGGTCCTATGGATACAGCTCAATCATACACCCCTAAACAGGAAACCGTCTTTATTTATGATTCTCAAAAAATCAAATCCTTACATCGCAACAGTAAAACCACACACGCCTGATTAAGTTTAACCAAAATAAACACTAAACAGGGTTCTTACAGGAATACAAATACATCTCAAACAAAAAAAGTCGCAGTGTTGATTAAGATTAATGCTTACAAAAAAAAAAAAGAAGAAGAAGAAGATCCGATGCATGTATACATAGCAGTACACAAATATGCTCACAGCATCAATCAAGCTTTCCAAGATGACAATGGAGGAGTCTCGGTGTCCTTAAACGTTGAAATACCATCACCATATCGACCACCCTTAACTGAATCAGCAGAAGCAATGGCTTCGAGTTCAGCCATGTCTTCTGGTGTTAACTTCACATACAAAGCTTTTATGTTCTGTTCAAGATTCTCTATCTTGGTGGTTCCAGGAATGGGCACCACATCATTACCCTGGTGGTGGACCCACGCCAATGATAGCTGCGACGGGGTGCACCCCTTTTTAGCCGCCATCTCACTCACCTTCTTGAACATGATCGTGTTATGCTCAATATTCTCAGCTTGGAACCTCGGTAGATACTACAAAATGAAAATTTTAAACCTGATATCAATGGCCTCTTCATTGGTAATTCGTAATGGAGTGAAGCATAATTGAAAATATAAAGAAAAAGGTAACCAACATACCTTACGGAAGTCGCCATCTTCCAAATTCTCGATCACCTTTGGACCAGATGAGAAGAACCCACGTCCTAGTGGACTGTATGTAACAATCCCGATCCCAAGTTCTCTGATAAAATTAAAGATGATATACAGAACTAAGAACTTGGTATTTTTGAATGCTTGGTTTTTTTATAAAATAAGAAAAAGAAAAAAGAAAAGAAAGAATAGTAAACCTGCAAGTAGGGACGATTTCTTCTTCGACGTCTCTTGACCACAACGACCATTCCAGTTGTATGGCTGTTAATGGGTGCACAGCGTGGGCCCTTCTGATGGTTGAAGCCGATGCCTCCGATAATCCAACATATTTAATCTTCCCTTCTTCGACTAGCTCCTTTAGTGCTCCCATCTATACATAATAACAAAGATTTGAGGAGATTAATATGAATCGATGATGATTTTATAAAGACTGGTGAAATATATTATTGAAAAAGAAGGATCGTGTAATAAGGAGGAAATTTACCGTGATTTCGATAGGCACACGATTGTCAATTCTATGCTGATAATACAGATCAATACAATCGACGCCGAGTCTCTTCAAGCTAGCTTCACATGCATACTTTACATAGGCCGGATCTCCAGAGACCTCCATCGCTTCACTATCGTATTTGACTCCAAATTTTGTAGCCAAATCAACTTTCTCCCTCACCCCTCCTTTCAAAGCCTGCAGTACTTAACAAGAAACGGTACTTGAGCAAATCGGAACATTAAAAGACGAATGTGCTCTAGCTACGATCTTACAGTTGGTCAAAGTAAGGTTTAATAATTAAGATGGTAATAGTAGACGAATGTCACCTTGCCGATAAGGATCTCGTTGGTTTGAGGCCCGTAGATGTCGGAGGTGTCGAGAAAGGTAATGCCGGCGTCAATGGCGTGGTGGATGAGCTTGATCATGTCAGGTTCAGGTTTGGGAGCTCCATAGAATGCGGACATGCCCATACAACCCAAACCCTGAGCTGATACCTCAAAACCCTGTGAACCCAGTTTAACTCTTCGTACTCCTGCCATTTTCAAACTTTGTTCTTCTTCTAAGGATTGATTGATGAAAGAAACGCCTTGCAGATTACTTCATATAGAGACTAGCAAGTGGGGAGTTGGTTGAAATTATCATTTCGGCTTCTAGAGGTCAATCGTGGTGGCGGTTGACGAAAAATAACACGCACATACCTACGTAATAAATGTTTTTTATACTTAAATTTTAAAGGCCAATGTGGGTTATATCCATTTCACTAATTTGGTGTACTAACTTCTAACGGCTATTAAAATAAAAAACTTAAATTTTACAGAAAATTTCGGTTTTGATCCGTATAATTTGCATTAAACCAAGTTTTAGTTCAGGTTTAGAAAATTAATGTGATTGGTAATAATGATGATTTTAATTTGTTGCATATTTTATTCATATTCCCAACTCCGTCCATACCTTTAATTTTAAAGCTATTTTTATCATTTTTGTTTTTCCATTATATTATCCTCAAAATTTTGTATTCTTAAATCAATTACTTAAGGCCCGGCTACCCCACCCCTATCCCTAGGGCTGTAAACGAACTGAACGTTCAGCGAACCGTTCGTGATTTGTTCGGCGGGAAGTTCGTTTATTTAGTAATTGAACGAACATGAACATTGGTGTTGTTCGTTCATTTACGTTCATGAACGTTCGTTTATGTTCGTTTATATATATATATATATATATATATATATATATATATATATATATATATATATATATATATATATATATATATATATATATATATATATATATATATATATATTTTTTTTTTTTTTGCAAGTAGGGATGAATCCTATTACACGGGTACGTAATATACTACAGCCTAGCTAGGTACATATGGGACTGCTCGGTCGTTATACCGTTGAACTTTCCCTTTCTCCAAGTAGATGCTGCATAGAGACTAGACCCGCACACGCAATCGGCAAACACACACACACACACACACACACACACACACACACACACACACACACACACACACACACACGATGGTTACAAGGTAATAGTTGGAAAAGAAACATAAAGTTTGAGTAAAATAGTTATTTGGCCTAAAGTTGGTTATCTTCATTTAGGTTGCTTTATGTTCGTTTGTTATGTTCGTTTAGAACCTTAATGAACGAACATAAACGAACATGAACAAAGGAATATTTTAACGAACGAACATGAACAAGGAAATTCGTTCGTTTATGCGTTCGTGTTCTTTTATTTGTTCGGTTAAACTAAAACGAACGAACATGATCATGCCTCCGTTCGTGTTCGTTCGGTTCGTATACAGCCCTACATATCCCCATACTACATTCCCTTCTCTTCTCATTCTAACCTTCAACTCCAAGTCTTATGTGTAATGTTTTAAAACTGGATAGACATGTATGAACCGGTCTGGCTCAATCAGGACAGAGTTGTTGTCTCTTCATGTTTTTGTTGATACGGATTAAAAGGATAGTAAATTTGTATACCTAGTGATCATGAGCTTGATGCATCTAAAACTCCAATCTTTTAATCTATGTGATTCGGTTTGATCGTGATGTGTTTGGATTCACCGTGAATTATATTGTGTTTTGGTATTATAGGTTAAGTTTCTTTTTTATGATATTTGGAGTGACTTAGAACTTGTTGACGTAATTTTTCATATTATATATATATATATATATATATATATATATATATATATATATATATATATATATATATATATATATATATATATATATATATATATATATATATATATATATATATATGTTGGATTAGGTGTCTAAGCCATGACTTTACAACTATATTTATCTTGTTAATTGAAGCAAAGTCCATTTGGGTTGCCCTCATAGCTGGAGGTCAGGATAGAGTTCAGTTGAGTAAAAGGTTGATTTATTAATTGTGTAATAAATCAATAGAATTAATTAAATGGTTTATTAATATATTTAAGTGTTAATATATAAATTAGAAACTATAATAATTAATTGAGATTTAATCTAGAATTAATTGGTTTTAATTTAGTGATTAAATTAATTAATTAAAAGTGTGAGGACTAGTTTGTATTTATTCAATAGTTGAATAACTGGCAAAGAGAAGTCCAGGGGCCAAAAGTGGCGCCACCCTTGGAGGCTTCTCTAGGGTTGGCGAAAACCCTAATTAGGGTTTAGGGATCTGGTACAAGTGGTCAACAGGCTTGCCCACTTGGAGGCTCCTTAGGGTTTCAGGTGTAACCCTAGGAGGCTATAAAAGGAACCCTCTGGCTCCCCATTATTCACACCAACTTCAACCAGAGATACTCTCCTGAACTGTCTTCTCCATTGCTGTGGGTATGACTTGCATTTGAGGCAGGATACTTTTGCTGCTAGCTTCAAGAACAAGATTCAAAGGTTGGTTCTTCTGATTCAATCTTTAGAAATTATTGTTGGCCTTTAGGTTTTTAGTTTATTATCTTCATAGAAGAAAACATAGATCTTTCTAGGGTTGCATGTGAACCATAGGTATTTTGTGTTCATTGTTTGCTAGAAAACCCTTCAGTGGTATCAGAGATTAGGCTGTTTTCTTGTGAAATTGATATAAACTGCTTAATTGTTTTTTGCGTTGGTGTTTTTTGCGATGAACATCACCAAGGATGGCCTAAATTTCGTGGCATAGGCTAGGGTTTCCTAACCCTAGCCGCCACCCCTTTATTCCCCCTTGATTTGCTTGATTTACTTGCCTTTTATAAGTAGGTTGTTATTTTTGGTAACTGTATCTAATAAATAACTGGAACCCTTATTTATTGGCTTGTATTTTTCGAAAATGTGGGGCCCTAGATAGTAAAATTAATTTGATTAATTTCATAAAATCTATCTTAGATTTAATTAGTTTAATTAACTGTTAATTAAAAGATCAATTAAATCAGCTTAAAGAATTAATTTAAATTTTCAAAAATTGTTTAAAATTTGCGAAAATTATGATTAAATTAATTCTAAAATATTTTAATAAGATTAAAATATATCTTATATATTTATGATTAAAAGTTAATTATTTATATATATAAGAAAATTGGTTAGTCTTACCGCAAGTAGGCCTCATTCACAAAACTGTCCTTTAAAGAGGGTATAAGGCGACTGACTATAAAATGTTAGTCTAATGGGTATCCACTCTTACCCACCGCTCTCCTGGTCAGTCAAGTGTCGTTATCCGAACGGGTTTGATAGAACCGCTAAGCCTCTTAAAAGTATAATGCTGTAATTGAAAGTACTAGAACTTTGAACAAAACCCAATCTAGTTACTTTAGGTTAAAAATGTGAATTGGTACTAATCCATGGAATTGCACATTGCACTTTATGGAACGTTGGTGGAGCGTGTGTGGTTTACCGGCACACCAACTGGGGTCCGCAAAGACTTGCAATGGGTTTCTCGATTTTGTCATTATTAACGGAGCGTGTGTGGTTAACCGGCACGTTAATTAGAGATGACAATTGACTTCGAGAGTACCGAGCATATTTGCATGGTTATTCACACCCGGTTTGTGATCCTCGGCATCCCAGTCACAAACAGTGGGGCACATCCGAGACTAAACATGCCATTGAATAGTTCAATGTGTCTCAACAGATCTAGGAATTTCATAAGATGAAATTAATAAGTGTATTATCTACCTTAATGACCATTATGTTGTGATTACGGCATCCCTCTTCACACCATAGTTGGGGCATTTTGGGTCCTAGCCTTAATAAATAATATATTGGGTAATTATTTAAAAGGATTAATTAAACTAATAAAATTCTGTTTATTGTAGATGTCTGAACCAAGTGTCTATTCTCCTCCCTCTCCTCCTTCACCCATTTCTAAGAGCATCAGAAAGAACCTGCTAAATATGGAAAGGCTGACTGGCCTGAACTATATGGTATGGCTTCATAAATAGAGAATAGTTCTCTGTTTTGCTAGCAAGCCATATCTGACTAAGTGTCCGCTCCCAAGAGCATGACGTCACACAGTAGCTTGTGATGAGCATGACTCCTTGATTTTTAAGTCAAGGAAAGTTCGTTACCTAATACTATTGATCATTGACCCCGATTTCCGCAGGAATTTAGAATTCCTGGGGTCAGATAAGTTAACACAGCTAGTTGTGGAAAGGTTCCATGAACTGGTTGAGAAAGGACGAGCTAAGATCTTCAAAGAGTTTGAAGTGTGCAGGAAGTAGCACCAGTTCACATGTTCTCAAGACTGAGAGACACACAGGTGAACTGTATAAATTTGGTTCCCTTTTTGATCGGGAGTTAAAGCATTAGCTCGACTCGCTGATCCGTTCATCCTGATGTACAGGAAGGGAAACCAGATAAGACAATCGTGGATATGCATTCAATGTTGACTCTGTATGAGTCGTTCATAGAGAAGCATAGTTCTATTGATTCAGCTGCTTCGGGATTGAGTCCAGTAATAGGACACATCAAGAAATGATCCAAATCGTCTGGACCGGTTCCTCGATGGTTCAAACTGGGAATCTACAGGGTGGGACACAGTCACGGAAAGATTGGAAAATGCTCCGAAGCCGAACAGTTTGGCAACTCAGGAATATCTTAAAACTCAGAACACCTGATCCTTAGTTCCTTGATACATGATGTGTTTCTCGCATTTGCTCTATATGCATGGACTCTGTAGGATGTGGGATGTTGTTGCATAGGAGCATATTCAGATTAGATCTGAAGCTCATGCAGTTTTAGAGTTTAGTTAGATGTTGAAATCATGTTATTAGCTTATCAGATGCGTATGACATTGTCTATCATATAATACATTGTTCAAGGATTTTGTTTTAATAAAATTGTCAATTTTCTTTTTAACACATGTTGTTTGAAATATCCTTGAAATGTTGTATGATTGTGTTGAATGCATGATTAGTAATAACTTGAATATTGATACATCCAAAGTGTTTGGATTTTAGGAATTGTGCTCCTTATGATTGTTAAGATAAATGTTGTAAGAATCAATTCAACCAAAGGTCCAGTTGGATAGGACTTTGGAATCATTTGACTTAGAGTCACATGATGAATTGAGTTCTTAATGTGTAAAGAAATGAATCAACCAAAGATCCAGTTGGACAGGACTTTGGAATCATTTGACTTAGAGTCAGATGATGATTAAGTTCTTTATAAAGCACATGTGGCAAGAAATGAATCACCCAAAGATCCAAAAGATAGGATTTTGGAATCAGTTGACTTAGAGTCAACTGAAGATTGCAAGTCTTGAACAAAATTAACAAAGTCATAAGTTTACATAGAGATGTAAAAGAGATTGAGATTGGAAGCAACGAACACATCAGTTGCTGTGTATTGCTCGAATCTCCGACTAAAACACAATTGTTTGTACTTCAAAATATTTGTCAGTCGGTATGACGAATATGACCTCGCTCATCAGAATAAGCGATTAGATTGAATCTTTGAACAGTTCAAGGACTTCAAAGGAAGTACAAGACCCACAGAACCTGAGTGACAACATAAACTGGGAAAATGTTTCACAGTTTATTTCCTTCCAAAAACATTTATAGTTATAGTGTGTCTTAGGGAAGACGATGGAGCGTTGGTCGAAACAGTTCGATCCTCAATGTATGAGATACATTGCAAATTAGGTTCCGATACATTGAATATTAAACCAGTCAGACCATATTCCAACCACATCTTCGACTAAGTAGGTTTTGCAGACACTGTCTGAAATGTAAAGCTGGGATTGTCCCACTTGTACATTAAAGGTCTAGGGTCTTGTAGTGTTCGTCCGAACCTCATGACTGGCCTGAACCTAATCAGAAATGTCATTTCACTGGCTATCCCGCTGTACCTGGAAGAGAAAGAGCTCTTTTAGAAAGAACTCAGGAAACAGTGGGAGTTTGGGACAGTCCTGAATGAGTTCAGGATCAGCCAAGTGAAATAACCTTTAGTCATCACTAGGCTTAGGACAGAAATCAGATTTTTGTTTTAAAATTCTGACATTATCTTCTCTTGACCAGTAGTATTAATCACTGTCATAAGTGGTTATGATTAGGGTGACATACCGAATAGTGGTAAAACACTATAGTTGGTACGGATTTTCAATCCGACTACTTGGAAGCATTGGTGAGCCCGGTTGCTGCCAATTAAGAGAACTTTAGGACGAGATACAGTCCATGTGACAGCTTGATTGATTTTACAACTGGTCTTAAAACCAGTGGGAGTAATCATCAAAAGAAACCAACATGGACAGAAACGTACCTTCAGAACATCTGGTTGAGTGAGACGATACTCAGAGTCAAGTAAATTGACTTCGAGAGAAGCGCTCTCAATAGAAGATGAAATCCGAAAGGATACTGCATAATGTAAGTCGTTA